>CAUYQU010026783.1:0-12673 GCA_963574635.1 Cheracebus regulus | reverse complement strand
AGAACACACCACTGCACACCAGCGGGGTGACACTTTGGTAATCCTTTTAAAAAAAAAAAAAAAAAAAAAAAAAAAAAAAAAGATGCCCCTGGACAGTCGTTGTGTTTCTCCTGACCTCCCCAGTGTCCCCTGAAAATCTTCATTACAGTGCTTATTGACATGTCACTACCAATTCCATTTTTGTTTTTTGCACCAAGACTGATTATCTTCAGGACTCAGACCTTGCCATTCCTCTTTGTGAATGGTATAAAGCAGGCATTTCAAAAGTGACTGGAGAGCTCCAGTGTTCCAAGAATCTCTTTTGTAGGAAAAAAAAAGTTTCAGCTTGCTTAATTCCCATAGTTCTCAAAAAGTTACAACTATCCCTTAGAACAAGGCAAATACTCCAGGCGAGGTTTCTTCTTAAGCTTTACAGTAATATATCAAATAATGCTAACATCCCACCCTTCTTGAGAGTTGGCTTTGACAACGGAGTGAAAAAAGAATGAATGCTCTGCCTAATTCTGCTTTTTATCTCCTCTCTCTTAGAGAAACTGATTTAAAAAGACATGGTAAGTGGAGCACTGAATGTAAACCTGAAATAAACAGCTAAGAGTACATGGAAGTTGCTTTTGTCCACATACACCGGGACATAAAAAACAGAAGAGAAAGGAAATTCAAGATATATCTGATTATCTTCAAGGTAATCACAAAAAGTGGAAACAAAAGAGAGTTAGAAAAATGCTCTCTTGGGATTTAGGAGAAATTTAAAACAAGGCAACTGATTGTTTTTTCGCTAGGACACCAATCTCATACAGATCAAAATCCATACGTTTTTCTTTCTCTTTTAATAACTGTCCTAAACCTACTTTTGTGGATCCATATGGTATCTACAGGATTCCACACAAGGAAGACTCTTACGCTTAGCTCCTAAGCTGTTTGACTTTAAAGCTTGGATCCTAATAAGGATCCTACTTGCTTACTTCAGTAGCAAAAACTGTTGTGGAACGGTTACCATACATGGACAGAGAAGCTCGGAGGAGGAAAAGGGGAGGAGGAACATCTCTGCCCCTCAGCAGTTATATAACCACACGAGGAGCACTGCAAAAGCAAAAGGTTCTTTCTGCCTTCCAAGTAGTCAATTTAAAAGACGTCTAAAAGACACCTAATAAACACATCTTAGTTGCTGGGGAGTTAGTAGCTAAAATATAAAAAAATCCAGATATCAATTCAATCTGATGGGTTTCTGTTGCTGCTGTTTTAAATAACTTCAGATAATTGATGTCCACAAGGAACAGTTACAGAAATGTATGTGCACTATGTTTCAGTAATGGCAGAGCAAATGTCATTCCTTTTTCACTGACAATGAGTCATGATTGTTGACCTACAGACTGTCCCCAAACAAGATGCATTCCAATAGTTCATTTCTAAGTCAGCTGTTAGGAACTCAGAACATAGTTTCCCATAGAAACAATTTTAGATGTGGTGGTTTAGACTTCCAGATATGGCCAAAGATGCCTATTTAGCCCTAAGTAATTTTACTAAAGATAACCACTATGTATAACAATACTTTTCTATAAGAAAATGTTTTCCTGCCGGGTGTGGTGGCTCACGCCTGTAATCCCAGCACTTTGGGAGGTGGAGGTGAGCAGATCACTTGAGGTCAGGAGTTCGAGACCAGCCTGGCCCACATGGTGAAACCCCAGCTCTACTAAAAATACAAAAATTAGCTGGGCGTGGTGGCTGGTGCCTGTAATCCCAGCTACTTGGGAGGCTGAGGCAGGAGAATTGCTTGAGTCCAGGAGGCGGAGATTGCAGTGAGCCAAGATGGCACCACTACACTCCCGTCTGGGTAATAGTGCAAGACTCAGTCTCAAAAAAAAAAAAAAAAAAGAAAAGAAAAGAAGAAAAGCAAATGTTTCCCAACTTCTAAGTTGCAATTTCTGTAAATCCACTTTCCTTGCCCTGGAAGGTGTGTAGAATGCCCTGACTTCCAGTAAAGAAGTACAGAGGCAGGTTGGGAGGTGGTAGTAGGTGGCAGGGAAAGGTAGGCTCTTCCAGCACAAAAGTAAGGACTCCGAGATGGAAGTGAACTCTGGTGGAGTCTGGGCCCTGAACGGCAGTGCATCTGTGCCAGTAACCTCCGTAGCTATATTAGGATGTATTAAGGATGTATCTCTTTCTAGTAGGAACTCCCTAAATGTTCAGAATGATGTAACTGCTTTCTATTGAGCACATATTTTATGCTAGAGCACAGAGTTAATTGCCGTGTCTACCTTATTTCTCTCTCTCTCTCTTTTTTTTTTTTTTGAGATGGAGTCTCGCTCTGTAGCCCAGAATGGAGTGCAGTGGCACTATCTCAGCTCACCGCAACCTCTGTCTTTCGGGTCCCCGTTCAAGTAATTCTCCTACCTCAGCCTCCCAAGTAGCTGGGATTACAGGCACGAACCACCATGCCCAGCTAATTTTTATATTTTTTTAGTAGAGACGGGGTTTCACCATGTTGGCCAGTCTGATCTTGAACTCCTCACCTCGTGATCCGCTCGCCTTGGCCTCCCAAAGTGTTGGGATTATAGGCCTGAGCCACTGTGCCTGGCCTACCTTATTTCTAATTCTCCAAGCACACTTAACATCTGTGAGGCCAATTGTCATCTGCTTTTAAGAAAGAGGACACGGGCTGGGCGCAGTGGTTCATGCCTGTAATCCCAGCATTTTGGGAGGCCGAGGTGGAAGGATCACTTGAGCCTAGGAGTTTGAGAACAGCCTGGGCAATAAGTTGAAATCCCATCTCCAAAAAAAATACAAAAATTAGCCGAGAGTGGCGTCATGTGCCTGTAGTTCCAGCTACTCAGGAGGCTGAGGTGGGAGGATTGCTGGACCCTGGGAGGTGGAAGCTGCAGTGATCTGTGATTGTACTACTACACTCCAGCCTGGTTGACAGAATGAATGAGACCTTATCTCAAAAAAAAAAAAGGGCGTGTATGAAGGCTTAAGTAACTTGCCTAACTTTGTATAGTTAGAACCAAAAACTGAATCCAAGCTGGCCCTATGCCAAATCTACTTATGCTATACTCTTTTCCAGAGATTTGAGAAACATTTCCAACAGCTTATTTAGTTTCCCGGTTAACAGCTTTAACTAAGGCAATAATCATCGCCGGCAATGAATGGACTGGATTAACTCATTCAAGAAATATTAAGTGCCTTCTGTGTGGACCATTCAAGGAGGGAGATGCTAACACGTAGTGGATACAAGACATCCAAACATGAACATTTGTGTAACTTTATGCAGATGGCCAGTGCCAGAGGAATGCACATACCTTACTTTGTTAGTTCAGCTTAAGAGCCAAAGGGTGGCTTCTGTGACCTGGAATTATCATGGAAGGCCTCATCAAGGAGGTGGAACTTAAGCTGTGACTTGAAGAAATGGGTTTAGATAGAGGGCATGCCTGGTGGAGGGCTCACAGAAGCACCTTTTCATGATTTTTTAAATTTAGAGACAAGACTAGCTTGAGTTGTTTGATGTTACAAAGAAGTGGAAGTTGAAACTGCTGGGGGCAGAAGGTGTAGAGACCTCTAGAATTTCTTAGTTATAATTTAGTTTTTTGAACGAATAATCATAATTTTAAAAATTTATAAACAAGAATGAAGGAAAATCCCTCCACTTCACATAAATAACCACTGTTAGTCATTTTCCCGTGCATCCTTTTTCTTGGGAACAGATGAGCAATTATAAATATATATATACTTATGTATATGTATTCTTATTTCCCCCTTTACTTACTAAAAGCATATGGCCTGTAAAAATTTCAAACAGTAATAATTTACTTTGTATCTATTTTGCTATTTAAAATGATAAATACAGACCCGGTGTGGTAGCTCACAACTATAATCCTAGCACTATGGGAGGCCAAGGAGTCGGGTGGATCATGAGGTCAGGAGTTCAAGACCAGTAGCGAAATCCCTTCTCTACTTAAAAAAAAGTACAAAATTTAGCTGGACATGGTGGCGGCACCTGTAATCCCAGCTACTCAGGAGGCTGAGGCAGATAATTACTTGAACCCAGGAGGTGGAGGTTGCGGTGAGCCGAGATTGAGCCACTGCACTCAGCCTGGGCAACAGAGCAAGACTCCGTGGCAAAAATAAATAAACAAAATGATAAGATTTACTTATTTAAATATAAGGGTGTTTCCTATTGTGGTTTTACAGAACAAATATCAAGCGTTGAGGGAGCCAAAATAGGGACAGTAACTTCCAGAGGTAAACTCGGAGTCTTGCTCTGTCGCCCAGGCTGGAATGCAGTGGTGCAATCTCGGCTCACTGCAATCTCCATCTCTTGGGTTCAAGCGATTCTCCTGCCTCAGCCTCCCGAGTAGCTGGGACTACAGGCTAGTGCCACCACACTCAGCTTAGTTTTTGTATTTTTAGTAGAGACGGGGTTTCACCGTGTTAGCCAGTGTGGTCTCAATCTTCGGTCCTAGTGATCTGCCCACCTAGGCCTTCCAAAGTGCTAGGATTACAGGCATAAGTCACAGCGCTCAGCCCAGAATCCATTTAATATCCACAGATAAAAAACATGGGTTTAGGGTGGTGAATGCTGCTCTTCAGTGTTGCCATAACTCCTTGTATGCACCGCCCCGGCTTTCTTCATAATTTTTTTTTTTTGAGTCGGAGTTTTGCTCTTGTTGCCCAGGCTGGAGTGCAGTGGCGGAATTTCGGCTCGCTGCAACCTCTGCCTCCCGGCTTCAGGCAAGTCTCCTGCCTCGATTTCCCAAGTAGCTGGGATTACAAGGACCCGTCACCACTCTGGGCTAATTTTTTGTGTGTTTTTAGTAGAGACAGGATTTTTACCATGTTGGCCGGGCTGATCTTGAACTCTTGATCTTAGGTGATCCACCTACCTCAGCCTCCCAAAGTGCTGGGATTGCAGGCATGAGCCACTGCGCCTGACCTTTCTTCATAATTTTATAATGATCTGTTATGTGTCTGCCTCATTCACCTGACAGTGAGTTCTTTGAGGCAAGGACTACAGAGCTGATCTTTGTAGCATCAACATCCAATACAATGCCTGGCAAATATAAGATATTAAATGGCTGTTCAAATGACTTAATGGAGAAAAATGTTTGTTGAATGAATGTGAATAACATATAATGAATGATTTCGATTTAGCTGATCCTGAGGGTATCAGAATATCAGGAGAAAGAATGATATTTATTCTATCTGGCAATAGAGTTTGACGAAACACTGTGGAGATGTGCTAAGAAAGATCGTGCAGTAGAGAAGAAGGGAACAAATGAAGATACTGTGGGGGGGGGGGGAAGAATGAAGCAAGGTCTTGGAGCACCCTCAAGGGAGCTGGAGTCATGGGCAACGCTGGAGAGTTTGGCCTGAACAGGAAGCACGCATGTGAAAATAATTTTGGGTACAGAGATTAGTAAATTGAGATTATGCTTAAAGAGCTCAAATTTTAAATAGAAAACAATTAAGGAAAGTGTGGCTAAGTAAAGAGGACTGAGTGGCGAATGTTTAGATAGCTGTAGGGGCGGAGAGGAAAGCTGATTGAAAAGTAACAGCTGCCTTATAACCCTTCTGGAATAAGGCCAATTCTATTAACTTATATACAAGTAAAGGCGTTGATAAGCAAAGTTGAGAGTCCATTTAACACTGGAAATTATGAAGTTGTAGTTCTTTTATGTCAAGTACCATTTAACACTGGAAATTATGAAGTAGTAGTTCTTTTATGTCAAGTACCTTGTGAGGTGCCACAGGTCTACAGAGATGAAAATCAACATGCTTTCAAGGAGCTTTTATCTAGTAGGGAGAAGGCTATCTGTCCCTTCAAAACATATTTAGTTTCAACATACCACCTTACTCCTAAAATGACTTATTATAACATTGTTAACACTGCAATATAGTTGTCACTGCTTCTAAATATTGTTGAAATACGTGAAAAGTTAACTTTTTTTTTTGAGACAGGGTCTGACTCTTACCCGGGCTGGAGTGCAGTGGCACGATCACAGCTCACTGCGGCCTCAACCTCCCCAGGCTCAGGTGATCCTCCCACTGCAGCTTCCCAAGTAGCAGCACCACATCCAGCTAATTTTTTTCTTTTTTTGTATTTTTTTTTTATAGAGACTGAGTTTCACCACGTTGCACAGGCTGGTCTCAAATTCCTGGGCTCCTTCTGCCTCAGCCTCCCAGAGTGCTGGGATTACAGGTGTGAGCTGCTGTGCCTGGCCTAGAACAAAACTTTTTAAAAAGAAAGTATGGGCCAGGCACAGTGGCTCATCCCAGCACTCTGGGAGGCTGAGGCAGGCAGATCACCTGAGGTTGAGAGTTCGAGACCAATCTGACCAACATGGAGAAACCCCATCTCTACCCAAAATACAAAAATTGGCCAGATGTGGTGGCGCATGCCTGTAATCCCAGGTACTTGGGAGGCTGAGGCTGGAGAATCGCTTGAACCAAAAGGTGGAGGTTGCGGTGAGCCGAGATTGCGCCATTGCACTCCAGCCTGGGCAACAAGAGCCAGACTTTGTCTCAAAAAAAAAAAAAATTGTATTCTAAACAAAAATGTATCTATTCTACCTTTCTGCTGAAGATATAGCACTTTGAATTATGGTTATGCAAAATAATTTTATTCCCTGATGCTGTGTTACATCAAAGGTTGACAATTTTCCAAAACAGAAGTTATTTTTCTGAATCTATTAAGGTAAGTGTTGTTGTCAAAAGGGTATTTCTGTCTGTTAAAAACAAACAGGTATTTTTGATCCTCGTACATATAAACTGATTTTATTAGGGTACTTAAAGGCAAAATAATTGTTCCAGTTGACCTAAGAATCAAATCAAATCTAAGCAAATTAAATTCAGTCAGGTGTGAATTTCCAGAGCTTACAGGAAACACAGGCAAGCAAGAAGTACATTTACTGAAACACGGCAACAACCACAACTGGACAGAAAAAACCCGCACATCTGCTCAATTTAAATGAGTTAAAAGTTCCCATAGTTACTTTTCAAAATGTTATGAGAAACATGATGCCTTCCAAGTTCAGGCTTGCAAAACAGCTCACCCTTTCTGCAGCAGATCCAGTCTCCAAATTGGTAACTTATATTCTAGAGAGGTTTTCCAGAAAGCATTTGGGATTTAATGTTAGAAAGCCAATTTTTTTTTCTTTAATGAGACAGTGCCTCGCTTTGTCGTCCAGGCTGGGGTGCAGTGGTGCGATGGTGGTTCGCTACAGCCTTGACCTCCTAGGCTCAAGTGATCCTCCCACCTCAGCCTCCCAAATGGCTGGGATTATTATAGGTGTGTACCACCATGCCCGACTCTTATTTGTATTTTTAGTAGAGATAGGGTTTCACCATGTTGACTAGGCTTGTCTCGAACTGCTGGGCTCAAGTGATCTGCCAGCCTTGGGTTCCCAAAGTGCTGACATTACAGGGGTGAGCCACTGCACCCAGCCTAGAAAGCCAGTTTTTAACCTAAAGACATATAAATAGGCCGGGCACGGTGGCTCACGCCTGTAATCCCAGCACTTTGGGAGGCAGAGGCAGGTGGATCGCCTGAGGTCAGGAGTTCGAACTAGCCTGACCAACATAGTGAAACTAGCCTGATCAACATAGTGAAACCCTGTCTCTACTAAAAATACAAAAAAATTAGCTGGGTGTGGTAGCGGGCGCCTGTAATCCCAGCTACTTGGGAGGCTGAGGCAGGAGAATAACTTGAACCCGGGAGGCGGAGGTTGCGATGAGCTGAGATTCCGCCACTGCACTCCAGCCTGGGCAATACGAGCGAGACTCAGTCTCGAAAAAAAAAAAGACATATAAATATTCATCACAAATTTTCTTCTTCATTAATCAATTCCAACTAAGAGGCAGGTGTTTTGGGTTTGGTTGTTCGTTTTTTGAGACAGAGTCTTGTTCTGTCACTCAGGAGTACAGTGGCGTAATCATGACTCACTGCAGCGTTATACTCCTGGTTTTTAATGATCCTCTTGCCTCCTGAGTAGCCAGGACTACAGGCACACACCAGTACACCCAGATTGATTCTTGTATTTTTTGTAGAGGCAGGCTCTCACTATTTTGCCCAGGCCGATCTCTAACTCCTGGTCTCAAGTGATCCCTCTCCTTGGCCCCCCAAAGTGCTGGGATTATAGGCGTAATCCACCGTATGGAGCCTTAAAAGGTAGTATTTTTTAATAAATCTGTTTTTTATAATAGATATCCAGCTCATTTTATACAAATCTTTTTTTTTTTTTTTTTTTTGAGAAGACGTCTTGCTCTGATACCAAGGCTGGAGTGCAGTGGCGCGATCTCAGCTCACTGAAACCTCTGCCTCCTGGGTTCAAGTGATTCTCCTGTCTCACCCTCCCTAGTAGCTAGGATTACAGGCATGCACCACCAGGCCCGACTCATTTTTGTATTTTTAGTAGAGATTGGTTTTTGACATGTTGACCAGGCTGGTCTCGAACTCCTGACCTCAGGTGATTCACCCACCTCAGGCTCCTAAACTGTTGGGATTACAGGCATGAACCACTGTGCCCAGCCCACAAATCTTTTTAATAAAAATTACTTAAGACTTCATTTCTGAAACCCATTGAAAAAAGCAGTTTTAAAAGTCCTCAAAGCCATTACGCTTCCTCTTCTTTTCTATAAAATTCAGATCTGTCTTATATTCTCTCTCTTTTTTTTTTTTCTTTGAGGTGGAGTCTCACTCTGTCACCCAACCTGGAGTGCAGTGGAATCATCTCGGCTCACTGCAACCTCCGCCTCCCAGGTTCAAGTGATTCTCCTGCCTCAGCCTCCCCAGTAGCTGGGATTATAGGCACGTGCCACCACACCCAACTAATTTTTGCATTTTTAGTAGAGACGGGGTTTCACCATGTTGGCCACGCTGATTTCGAACTCCTGACCTCATGATCTGCCTGCCTCAACCTCCCAAAGTGCTGGGATTACAGGCGTGAGCCACCACACCCGGCTATATTCTCATATTCCTTTTAGAGGATCAATTCTTTCTGAATAAGAATTCTTTTTTCTTTTTTGTCAAGGAATTCATTCTTAGATTTCCCACAAATGTGCAAACAGATATATTTAGAAATGTTCTCTGAGGCCAGACAAGGCAGCTCATTCCTGTAATCCCAGCACTCTGGGAGGCTGAGGCAGGAGAATCACGTGAGCCCAGGAGTTCAAGACTGTCCTGGGCAAGATAGGGAGATCACCATCTCCACAAATAATTTAAAAATTAGCCAGGTATGGTGGCATGAGCCATGATCACGTCACTGAACTCCAGTCTGGGCAACAGAGCAAGATTGTATCAAAAAAAAAAAGAAAGAAAGAAAGAAAAAAAGAAAGAAACAAAGAAAAAAGAAATATTCTTGAAAAATTGTCTTAATGTGAAACTGAAAACAAACCAAATGTCTACCAATCTTGGTTTAATAAACTCCAGTATATCTTTATGAAGAAATACTATATAGTGCTCCCTTCGGCAGCACATATACTAAAATTGGAACGATACAGAGAAGATTAGCATGGGCCCTGCGCAAGGATGACATGCAAATTTGTGAAGGGTTCCATATTTTTACACTTTACAAAAGAAGACATACATGAGGCCAACAAACATGAAAAAATGCTCATCATCACTGGTCACTAGAGAAATGCAAATCAAAACCACATTGAGATACCATCTCACGCCAGTTAGAATGGCAATCATTAAAAAATCTAGAGACAACAGATGCTGGAGAGGATGTGCAGAAATAGGAACACTTTTACACTGTTGGTGGGAGTGCAAATTAGTTCAACCATTGTGGAAGTCAGTGTGGCGATTCCTCAAGGACCTAGAAATAGAAATTCCATTTGACCCATCAATCCCATTACTGGGTATATATCCAAAGGATTATAAATCATTCTACTATAAGGACACATGCACACGAATGTTCACTGCGGCACTGTTTACAATAGCAAAGACCTGGAACCAACCCAAATGCCCATCAATGATAGACTTGTCAGGGAAAATGTGGCACATATACACCATGGAATACTATGCAGCCATAAAAAACAAGGGACATGGATGAATCTGGAAACCATCATTCTCAGCAAACTGACACAAGAACACAAAATCAAACACTGCATGTTCTCACTCATAGGCGGGTGTTGAACAATGAGAACACATGGACACAGGGAGGGGAGCATCACACACTGGGGTCTTTTAGGGGGAAATAGGGGAGGAACAATGGGGGGTGGGGAGTTGGAGAGAGATAACACGGGGAGAAATGCCAGATATAGGTGATGAGGAGGAAGGCAGCAAATCACACTGCCATGTGTGTACCTATGCAACAATTTTGCATGTTCTTCACATGTACCCCAAAACCTAAAATGCAATTAAAAAAAAGAAAAAAAAAAGAAATATTATATAGCAAGTGCAACAAATGAGGTAAATCTGACTAACATGTGAGGATGTCCAATAATCATTGTTTTTTTTTTTAAGATGGGAGATGGAGTCTTGCTCTGTCTCCAGGCTGGAGTGCAGTGGTACAATCTCAGCTCATGGCAACCCCAGCCTCCCTGGTTCACGCAATCTCGTGCCCCAGCCTCCTAAGTAGTTGGGATTACAGGCACGTGCCATCACACCCAGCTAATTTTTTTGTATTTTTAGTAGAGACCAGGTTTCACTGTGTTGGCCAGGATGGTCTCCATCTCCTGACCTCATGATCTGCCTGCCTTGGCCTCCCAAAGTGCTGGGATTACAGGTGTCAGCCACTGCACTCGGCCCCAAATATTTTTTAATGAAGAGAGTAAAACATTGATACTCAAATCTGTAATGATAGCAAATTAAAAAATTATAAATATTGCTGAAAAATTCTAAAATATTACCAAATAGACTCCAATATCACATTAAAAATAAACAATTCACCACAACTAAGTGGATTTTGTGTCAGGAATATATGGATAGTTGAGCATTAGTAAATATGTTACTATCCCTTATCTTATAAAGATCGCATGATTATTTCCAGAGATGCAGAAAAAGTCTATGACAAATTTGACAATCTTTCCTTATAAAAACCCTTGAGAAATACTAGATAAATATTTTCTTAATGTTATGAATTATAAAAGCCACGTGTACTTAATGCAGAAATACTAAAGGCATTCCTGCTAAAGCCAGAAACAAGGCAAAGATGCCCTCTATCTCCACTAGAGCTTTATGAGTAATATTAGCCAATGCAAATGAATAAGAGAAAACAATTAGAAGGGTAAGATTTGGACAAGAATTAAAACTATGTCCATTTGAAGACTATGCCTACAAAAAGATTATACCTGGAAAAAGATAATATACCTGAAAAATTTCAGAGAATTAGTTATAAAATAAACTGAACAAATAAGAACTTAACAAGAAGCAGAGTATAAAAGTAATATGCAATATCAATAGGCTTCAGATACATAAATAAGGCTAACTAGAAGAAAAAAATGGAAGAGAACACCCCATTTAGAATGATCACAGCAACAATAAAATATTTAGGAATATATTTGAAAAATGTGAAAAAAATCTGTGTGAAGAAAACGACAAAACTACCAGAAAAAAATAACATGCGTGAGCAAATAGGCATCTTTTTAAAAAATCAATATATTGAAATTTATTGCTTAATCAAACTGTTTAAATCATCTGAGAATATCCATAGGCAACAGAACAGAGCATGAAATCAGATTCTATTAAGACAGAATTAAAAGTGTCAATGAAAGAAAAAGCAATACATCAAAGATTCATTACTGCTTACCATAGCAATCCTACTGCATTTTACAGTGAAAGTAAAATTAAGGCAGTGAAAATGAGATCTAAACATTAAAGAAAGACTATGAATTTTTCTTTTTATGGTGAGTTTAGAAAAGATTATAAATTCACCACAAGGAAAATGAGAATATTAATGCAGGCCAGTGACAAGATTTCAAGAATCTTATTTTTAAAAATAAAAAGCCTTGATTGTATTCTCTAATAAAACAGTTAATGGAGCGGTTAGACATAAATGAACTCTTGAGGTCATTTAGTCTACTGTTTGTCACATCTTATTTTTCAAAACTCCCTCAATTTTCAACCAAACTACATCAACTCTGATTTCATGAGTTATACATAATGCATGATTGAGTGATTTTTTTTTTTTTGATAAAAGAATTCTTCATCTCAAAACAAAATCTTGAACGTGTAGACCTAGTCCATACTCTCTCAAGTTCAGAGAGATTAAATGACTTTCCCAAGGTACTCTGGATAGGTAGTAGCAGAGGTAGGATTACAGCAGAAATATATCCAATGAGACAGAAAGCATGCCTTAAAGCAGTCATATGTTTTGTGTCCCTAAATTCATTTGTTGGGAATTAGTCTCCCTAAATTCATGTGTTGGGCCTTTAGGAGGTGACAAGGATGAGAAAGGCATCTTTTTTTTTTTTTTGATAGAATGTTTCCTCATCAAGATGTCAGTTCTCCTT
Source organism: Cheracebus regulus (assembly GCA_963574635.1). Lineage (NCBI taxonomy): Eukaryota > Metazoa > Chordata > Mammalia > Primates > Pitheciidae > Cheracebus > Cheracebus regulus. The sequence goes on along the minus strand of CAUYQU010026783.1, from coordinate 226 downwards.
AATTTATAAACATAATACAATCTCAATACAAAATAGAGCCGAGTTTTTTGTTTGTTTGTTTGTTTGTTTTTTTTTTTTTTTTTTTTTTTTTTTTTTTTAGAGGGAAAGAAGTAGAATAAAAGAGAAAAAAAGAAAGAGAAAGAGGGAGAGAGAACGAAAATCTTGTTCTATTGCTCAGGATTTCATTTAAATCTGTAAAATGCTTATGCAATTACTAAAAAGTGAT
>CAUYQU010026777.1:0-11357 GCA_963574635.1 Cheracebus regulus | reverse complement strand
CAAAAGAAGACATATATGAGGCCAACAAACATATGAAAAACTGCTTATCATCACTGGTCATTAGAGAAATGCAAATCAAAACTACATTGAGATACCATCTCACACCAGTTAGAATGGCGATCATTAAAAAATCTGGAGACAGATGATGGAGAGGATGTGGAGAAATAGGAACACTTTTACACTGTTGGTGGGAGTGTAAATCAGTTCAACCATTGTGGAAGACAGTGTGGTGCTTCCTCAGGGACCTAGAAATAGAAATTCCATTTGACCCAGCAATCCCATTACTGGGTATATATCCAGAGGATTATAAATCATTCTGTTATAAGGACACATGCACACAAATAGTCATTGCAGTGTTGTTTACAATAGCAAAGACTTGGAACCAACCAAAATGCCCATCAATGATAGATGATGGACTGGACAGGGAAAATGTGGCACATATACACCATGGAATACTATGCAGCCATACAAAACAATGAGTTCGTGTCCTTTGTAGGGACGTGGATGAACCTGGAAACCATCATTCTCAGCAAACTGACACAAGAACAAAAAATCAAACACTGCATGTTCTCACTCATAGGTGGGTGTTGAAAAATGAGAACACATGGACACAGGGAGGGGAGCATCACACACTGGGGTCTGTTGGGGGGAACTAGAGGAGGGACAGGTGGGGCATGGGGAGTTGGGGAGGGATAACATAGGGAGAAATGTCAGATATAGGTGATGGGAAGGAAGACAGCAAATCACATTGCCAAGTATGTACCTATGCAACAATCTTGCGTGTTCTTCATTATGTACCCCAAAACCTAAAATACAATAAAATATATATTTAAAAAAAAGAAAATTCCCCGAGAAATTGTCTCTAACTCTCTTATTATCCTAGACTAGGATAGAGAGATCTAAAGAAAATAAAATCTATTTTCATGGCTAAACAGTTAATTAATCAGTAGTACAATCTCTTAACTCCTCTTATGTATTCTCTTTATCACACCCTGATTAAGCTAAAATGATAGTGACAATTTGGCCCTCTAGAACCTCTAATTTTTTTATATTTAGCATAGAGGTGGAAATGCATGTTTAGAAAATTCCTAGTGAATTGCAATGAGCTTCTTTAGAATTATACCATTTAAAATTCTCTTTTCAATGCCAATAAACTAGGCTATGGAGTCAACAGTTCATTATAATTTAATAGTTTTTTCTTTTGTTCTGCTTTGAGAACAGAATATCCTAAAACCCAGCTCTAAACTCAGGCATGTGATATGCTCTTTGATGTCATTTTAAAGACAAAAGTAAAAAAACAAAACAAAACAAAAAAACTCAATACGAAAAAACTAATGCTGCTAACCACCTCAGAATTGTAGTCTTTTGTACAGAATTACAACAGATGCTCTGTACTTACTCCCAATGTGCTTTCATCGATTATCTAAAACTTTTCTAATTTTCAAAATTTCCATCTCTCATGATGGAAAGAAATAGTTGTTTAATTTGAAAAGTAAAATGCTAAGTGTGAGTCAAAACAGATCTATGTGACTTTGAAATGGGGGTGATATTGGAGCCTAGATTTTATTTTCTTGTTTTTTCTCAAGAGTAAATAATTTCCTCAGGATACTGAAAAACCACCTCAGAAATCAAGTGGCTAAAGGTATGTGTATTTCATGTACCCATAAATGTCATATAATGTAAATTAATAAAAGAGTTAGCATAATTACTGAGTAGAGACATAGGTACAACATTATCTAGCTCTGTATGTCCAAATGTCTATCACTAAATCAGATGTTAGATTTTACTTTTGAGGATATTGCTTTGCTACATTTCTTGGAGAAGATTTGTTTTTGTTTTTCTTATAAAGAAATTCAATGAATTAAAATGTCCCATTGATCAATGGGGAGCTTAAACTTCAAAAGTTTCCTTCATTATTTCTTAGTATTAACGCAGGAAATCAAAGGAGGTCATAAAGAAAGGTCTTATTATCAGAATGTTTTCCATGGTTTTGAACATAACAGAGAAAAAATGCGTCATATGGCAACATCAAAGTTTAAACTAGTAGGGCTTATTGTATTGGTTAGAAGATGATAATTTTCTTTCTCTTTTTACAAAAGAAAGCGGTTGACTATTACTTAATGGGTTGTATAAATGTCTCTTAGGCTTTGAGTCTGTTATTGCATCTGCATTTTATGAAAAACTCGTATTTTGGGCTCAGCAGATAGACTCATTTGAATTAGGTTTCGTTAGAAGAGTCTTTCCAAATTATACTATTTAAAAGATTAAAGTAGTAGACTTGCCTCAAGATTTTCTAGAACAGTGGTTAAGACTCCTTAGGATAAAGAAAGGATTGTAACAAATATCCAGAACTCTCTTAGGTGGTAGGAGCAGTGCCCTTCGAGAAAGCCATAGTGCTTACCTCAAAGCCACGGGAAAAAAACCCCATGTTTTTCTGACTAACTGACCTAGATTCTTGAGCTGCAAAGCAAGTAGCCTATGAAATTTGCTTTTAATTTTCAAATAAAATTCATTTGACTAACACTCAGTGTCACAACATATTGCAAAAATAGAAATTTCACAACAGTAACTAAACATAGTACATATTTGCTGCAAAAATTTCATGAGACGGGGTCAATTGCTTCAGAAGATAAACTGTTTCAGGGAAACAAAAAGATCCTCAAATATTGGCAATTCTTTTTGTTTTTAGGTTTTTAATAAAGTATGTGGGAGGTAGGCACAGATACCTTAGGATCCTGGTAAGAATTTATTTTTAAAAGCAGTTGTCAAAACATTCTAGTTATTTTCTACTCTTTAATTAGAAGAATATAGTTCTTGTTCTTGTGCACGAGTTCTGTGAACATAGATTTAAAAGAAGCATGAAGGCTTTGGGGGAACAACATGCTCACTATGGGAGTAAGCTGGATGGAAAGAAAACTGAATGGGGCAAGATGAATAGGTTTTAGTACACTCAAGATCCAATTTGAAAAGCAGCCTAGGAAAAAAATTAAGTGGAATTGAGCTATTTTGGTACACTATTTTTTTCTGTTCTGGGTAAGAGAAGTAATGGGGACATGGGCTAATATGAGATTTTCTTTCTCTTTCCCTCCTTCCGCCTTCCCCCGTCCCTCCCTGCTGCCCCCTCCTCTTCCCCCTTCCCTTCCTTCCTCCCTTCTTTCCTTCCTTCCTCCCTTATTTCCTTCCTTCCTTGCTTGCTTCCTTCTTTCCTTCTATAATAAACTAAGGAAAAAACATCATCAATGATGGGCATATAGATGGGCCTATGAAAAGCAAATTGATTTGCAGCTACTCTTTGGTGTTAATAAAGGGGTGCTTTGCCTAGAGACCCTTCAGGAATCCAAGATGAACTTTGGTGGTTTATGAATTCCTCAGATTCTCAACATGTGCCATTTGCATTTTTCTAGAAAGAATAAACCCTTTAATTTCACCAGATTCTCAAGAGGCTCCATGACCTTGAAAAGTAAAAGGACCCTTAGCATAAAGCATTTGAAACAAATGCAATAGATAAACACTATTATAATTTTAAATGATATTTTGGTATAACTATGAATTTCTTAAAATGCTTTTTCAAGAAACTTCAGATGAGGAGTTTTCATGTAGCACTACTAAAATAGGACTTTTTCCTACTTAAAATTCTCTATCTCACTAAAATTAGTGGGTAGAAGTTTGGGGGAGAAAAAGAACTTGCATAGTCTTAAATGATCTCCTCCAAAGTATTTATTACCTACATAGGGAAAAATAGTAAATTTGCAGTGGAGAAAGCCAGCATATGCCACATTAGTCAAGTGTATGTGCACCATTAATCCCTTGATAAGATTCCTTGAGAAAGAAATGACATCATTTCTGTGCTATTATTGCCAGCAATGCAGAACTTCCTTCCAATCTTGACACAAAAACCAGAGAAACCCAGACTGAGAGACATTCTACAAAATAACTAATCAATAATCTTCAAAATGTCTATATCAACAAAGAAAAATTGAAGAGCTATAGAATGTCTCTGGGTTTTGATCGTTGTCTTATGCTTATATAAAATGTTGACGAAAGGGGAAGCTTCATGAGGGGCATACGGGGACTCTTTTGTAAGCCTTAATACATTTTCTATAATTCTAAATTTAGCACAAAATAAAAAACAGAAAACAATAGTCCACTGATGACATCATTTTAACTTTTGGGCCCACCTTTGCCTGCATTCTGACAATCTTCTAACAGTATAACTAGGTAAGATAATACATCCCTCTTTTCTTAAAAAGAGTAAGACAAATAAAACACTCTCTTCTTTGTTACTCTAGGCAAGGTACTTCAGCTCATTAATGCCCTGCAAATATATTAAATTATTTTGATCTTCCTTCTCTTTCTGATTTTGTTGAGTTATAAATATGAATTCTCATTTGACTACGTGTCCTTGATTCAATTATGCTTTGTTCTTGACCTTCATACTTTTGTGGCACATATAGGCATGGGTCATTGACTTAAACTTCCTGACTATTGCTTTTTATGCATTTAATAATTACCAGATGGCCAGTTATGACATTTTGTTATAAAGTTTGACTATATTGCCTTTTCTCTTTTTCCATAATTTTTGCAGAATCCTTCTTAGTAGACATACTATATTGTTTACTATCAGACATCTAATAACTCCTTGTACCAAGAGTATGTGTAGGTTATCTTGCACTGTTCCTCCATTTTTCATTCTCTTAAAAAATACTGTATGACTACTAAGTGTCATTATTTTTCAGATGCGAATAAGACAGGCAAGATCTCTTCTGGCTCATCAACATTGTATCTGTAATTTCACCTCATAGAAAGGAGGAAAAAAGGAGTTTGGAATTAGTAGCTTTGCATTTAGAGGTCACTTGGAAGTTGCACACACACAAGTTCTGCTCATATCCTTAGCCCAAACTTAGTCATGTGGCGTAACCTCCTTAGAACAAAAGAGGCATTCATGTACCCTTAAAACTTGGTGGATGAGATTGTTATTTAGAAGAAAACAGAGAATAAGGAGATATCTGCACACTGGATTTTAAATGCAAGACTCGTAAATTCTGATCTGCATCTTAAAAACTTCACTCTAACAGCTTTGTGGATAATGGAGTTCCGTGGAGCAAAAGTAGAAATTTGGAAACCAGTTAGAAGGCTATCTGCTGTTGCTTAGGTGGTAGATCATGGCGGTTACTTGGGTGTTGGCATGATACACATTCAGTGTTAACCAGTAACATGTTAAAGTCTCACTTGGAAAATAAAATCATTGTAAAATTTAATAAAATATAGACTATTACAGCTGCTTTTACATAATCATTATTTCCTCTTCCTGGAAGCTGTTGGTATTATTATATATACAATGATTTTACAAGTAAATATAATAATTTACTTTTGGTTTTATTTTGGCCATCAAGCTAATGAGTCTGATTGGCTTTACAACATGATATTAGCTGAAAAACGAGTTAGGGAGTTTTTGTCATAATGCAAGTGAGAAACGATAATGACTGGACTAAGACTGTAGTAGTGTGGATAGAGAAAAGAAGGAAAATTTAGGATATACAGTATTAAGAGATACAGTCAACAGAACTGGCAGATGGAATGTGGGAGGTAAGAACAAGAGAAATTAAAAATGGCTCATAGGTTTTAGCCTTTATTAATTTGGTGAGTGTTTCTGCCATTTATTGAGACGCAGACAATGGAGAAGAAATGGGTTGCCAGGGGTGAGTTGAAATCAAGATTTACATTTTGGTCATGGTAGGTTTAAGATCTCAAATAAAAAACAAAATGGATGTTCAATAGTTGATTAAATTTAGAAGCCTGGGGTTTAGGTGTCAGGTCAAGGGAAAGATAATCTGGAAACTGGGAGTTCATACTACATAGATGTCCCTCAGGATTTTGAAGGATTAGGTGAGGCAAATAAACCCAGGAGAAAGTGAAAAGTTCCAGGGGATGTGTCCTGCAGCAATAAGAATAATAATGAAGTCTCAGAGTGAGTAGGTTTGGCTTACTTGCTGAACTGATAGCTCTACCTTTGGTAGCATTCACAGATGGAGAGGTACTCTTCTCCACAAAATACTTAAATTTTTATAGTGACTCTACATAGTTAAGTGGATAATGGCAGCAGTGGATAGGGATGTCCTAGAATTCTTTTAAGAAACAGCCACCTCAAAGAATGTGCAGTTGATAAGCCTTCAGCTTCTGCGCTTTGCTTACTCTACATTCTTTTACACTATGATGTCTGATGTCTTTGTTCTTAACTCCTAGACCTGTTCACTGAGACCTGGTAAACGTTTGAGGTCAGTTGATATTTTCATCAGGATAGGTCAGTGGAACTTTTCAATCATATCATAATGCTTGGAGGCATCATTTGTGCATTCTTGAACTTGAGTCTTGGTCCAAAGACTTTACAGGAATACACTGAACTTTTTGGAATTGGCCTCTCATAGGTAATGACAACACTCCAGATAGCAGACACCCAGGAGTAAAATTGGGAATGATGAAGTGTTACTTTGCAGTGCTTTCCACTTTGAACTTTTTATTTGGTCTCCCACAGCCTACTCTTCTGTCTCTTTCCCTTCCCGACTCATCTTTTATCCTCTTGTATCACTTTTTAACAGTTCATCACAGAGGGAAAGTACGAATTGGATGGTCTCCCTCTCATTTTGTAACACCTTGGACTAAAAGTGGATCTGTGAGTATAATCATTTCCAGAAAGGACTTGCACTGTGTGCCAGTAAATTGACTATTACCTCCAAATACATGAGCATGTAGGGGCATTGTGTGTTGGGTTGGGAGGGGTGTTTTTTTTTCTCCTGCCAAGACAGTGCTGTCTTCCTGTGCTCCTGGTCTTTATTTTGGGGGAACCACATCTTCTATCTGATGAAACATTTTAATAAAATCAGAGGCCAACATGCCTTCTATTCTAAGTTCTCTCTCTCACTTTCCTCTTAAGCTCCAGGTCATTATGTAAAAATCAAAGCAGAAATGCTCCTTTATTCCGTTATCTGTTGTTCAGTCATTCATTATGTATTGAGTACCTATGTCTGCTCTGCACTTTACTGAGAATTTCAAGAACTTTGAGATACTTTTATGGTAGTTATTTCTGGAGTGTTTATGATTTTTCTTAGGATGATATATACTTTAACCATTGAAAATATAACTCTAAGCTAATATTTGATTATGTTTGTAATTGGGTAGGTCAGTCTCAAGCTATGAATACTCAGGAATTTCAGAATAAGAGACTGACTATAGTGGGTATAAGATTGGTAGCGGGTAACTTTTCAGAAAGAAAGTTTTTAAGTGGCCTTGAAGGAAGTTTAGGGGTTGGGCAAGTTACCCCGTAGATACATAGATCACAATCCTTGGCCAAATTTCAGTCCCTATTTTTTATATGAGTGGGAAAGGCTCTGCAAGGACTCTAGGAGATAGTCTTGGTTCTGATCCGTCTTCTTATGTTGTTATCCAACAACTTCTGCAGTGTGTTTTGCTTATTATATTCAAGTCTTTTCTCCACATAGTAAGCATCTTAATTTCAAGGTCTATTTCCATCCAATCTTAGCATCCCTCTTGGCAATTGGCACAATTTCTTGAATTCCTGACAGATTGAATTTGGGGAGTGTTAAACAAGTAAAATTATGTCATTCAGGTAAGGACCAAGTTACATTTTGAGTCTCCCTAAAGTAGTTGCTGGGAGCTCATTAAGGATGGACCACAATCAAAGCTCTGGAAAATTCAGTCCACATTCTGGGCCAGGCTGTGTTGGAAAGTCTTGTTCTAGACAGATATCAAGGGAGCATAAAAGGTGAACAAATAGCAAAAACAAATATTGGAGATGAAAGGGGCCTTTCATGATGACCTCAAGTGTAGTCAACACTCATTAAGGTGCCTTGGAGAAAGGTATACCATAATATTGAAGAGCATGATCTTTGGACCCAAGATGCTTGGGTTCAAATTCAGGTGGCACCCACTTCTTCCTAGCAGATTGTGTGGACGTGTTACTTAAGACTTCTGTATCTCAGTTTCCTCATCTTAACCTGACGATAATGACACTACCTGTTCCATAGCACTGTTGTGAGGATTAAACAAGTTGGTATCTCCAAAACGCTTAGAAATGTCCCTGGTATCATTATCATCATCATCATCATTATCATCATCAAATTTGTATTTAATAAAATGGAAGCATAAGGATTATTTTGGAAAAAGAAATATGTGAGTAGCTTAGCTAAGGAAGGAATAATGAATGAAATATTTTAAATGCTAAGTAGTTTAGTAGATAAAGGTGATCAGTAATCACTGGGTAAGATGTTTCAACTCAGATCGAGGGGCCAAATCATTTGGAATTAGAGACTTAGAGACTCAGAGCCAGAGCTTGGTTTCATGATGGTGGAGGAGGCAACTTAAGTATGGCAAAGAGAGCAGGTAGCCAACTATGAACATTACATGATCAGTATGATGAGGACTTTTAAAGCAAAGTAAATATTTGTACCCCTATGTAGTCAAAACACATTAAGGTGTTCTGCTAGTACTATCAAAGCAAATAACTTAGTCATTGTATCTATCCTCATAGAGTTTATGGTTTTGCAGGTAGCCACATTTTTAACAACTTCAATAAAGTATGATGGATATGAAGTGGGAGAAGCCCAGATGCTGTGGAAAGCATTTCCTGGTATGCTTCTCTCCCTGTTCACTCCACACTGCCAACTGATGCACTTGAAAACTGTTTAAATCTCATTCACAACCTACCTTCATCCCAAAGTCATTGTTGATGGTTTCAATACTTTTATTTTTTTTCTGGTTCATAATTCTGTCATTCTACAAACATGCACTGCTATTCTGAGTTCTTGTATTCTTCTGAACTTATACAGCTTTCTCCCAAGAAGAAATAGGGACAGAGTTCCCAACTATTATGGCTACTGATACTTCCATGTATCCTTTTCTGAAAATCCTGTGGAATTAGGGATTTATCCTCTAAAATATGCCTATTTTTTTTTTTTTTTTTTTTTTTGCCCAGAAGATACACTCTTTTGAAGTCTGGGGTATCCCTCTGTAGTAAGTATTCACTCATCAATTTTCACTCCCACTTCAGGAGAGCCTTTTCTGTAACCTGGGTTCTTTGATAAATGTATTTTATCTTCATTTTTATCTGAAAGAGCCAAGTTCATGATCAAAGTTAGGATGTCAGATACCCTGGCACCTTGAAGAAGAAACCAGTTCTGGGTTTTATTTGAAGTACATTTTTCGGTGATGAGTGCATATCTTTTTTCTTAGCAGGGCTAAGAATATGGGTTATATATTTTTTGAGCTACTGAAAACATCACTTATTGAATGAACCAAAAAAGATAAACTCTTATTGCAAAGACAATGGATTATCTTAGCGAACATTGTTAATAAAATTAAAGTCTTAAACAGCAATCTCATTTTTCTCCCTAAGTTTGATGTGGCATGAGATAAGAGTCACATAGAAGCAAGTCCAAATTAACAACTTGAAACCTTCAAACTGCATGCTCAAAGTGGCTGATTACAAGACAATTGATTTTTAAAACATGGTGAGACAGGCAATTATCTATTATCTCTCATATTAAGACTGATCTCTGCACTGACTCATTTTAGACCCTCTCTGTCTCTGGAAAATACCATCTGTATAAAACTGCAAAGTCCAAGACAGTGATGATCTACTAGACATATGCACAACAGATGGTTGAAAAAATTATCTGCCCATTTAATTGCTACGTTAGTCATTTCTGCTACCTTGTTGCCCATGAAAATGTAGGACTGCATAAAGCCAGTGTTTAGGTCATTTCATATGTTGATTCAGAGAGGTCACTTGGCATGACTGTCTGGTGAGGGGTAGAGGGGCCAGCATCCCTAGACAATGATTGCTTTTAGGGGGTGAGAAAAAAGTTAAGATAATGTCATTCAGGTAAGGCCCAAGTTACATTTTCAGTCCCCCTAAGGTAGTTGCCTGGGAGTTGTTAGGGAATGGACTGTGAAAGCTCTGAAAAATTGAGTCCACAAGGCCAGCCTGGTTTTAGAAAGTCTTTTAGACAGATATTGAGAGTGCAAATAAAAGCTGACAAATAGCAAAGGCAAATGCTGGAGATGAAAGGGACCCCTGATAACCTTGAATGTTGCTGCCTCCATAATTTCCACACTGAAATCAAAGGCCAGATTTGCTGTTTGAATTGTCCTAATCCTTCACTGGGATAAGTCACCAATGTTTGGAATCAGATATTTCTTAATTTCCTCTTATACCCATGATCCAGAAAAGAAAAAGAAAATCAAACCTTCACTAGAGATATTGAGTATTCAGTGCTTAAGTTGACTGAGTCTTGGAATAAGTCATATTCAATTAATGTGTTTTTGCCCAGAGTTAGGCCTAATAATATTACAGTGAAAGCCAGGTGAGTTGAAAAGGTCACACTGAGAACCTGTGGTCTCTACCACAGTATTTTCCTGTTTCCATTTAATTGAATTTTAAGTGGGTTTATAATAAATGGGTAAAACCACTGTACTGTTTCTGCTGCTTGGTTTTAATTAGTGGCTGGGAACAACACAGTCCTAGTTTAACCCTTTAGCAGTGAAAAGTTTATTTTGAGGCCTGATTAGAAGTGAAAGAATATGCTGTATTAGATTTTATTTTGAGTTACATTTCTATCATTTCCTCAAATGTGCTATACATTAGCTTTGTGCCAGGTACTCTAATGGGGGTAGAGCATTGTTGTCTTTGTGACCCTTATATTGGGGGTTGATCAGATACACATTTGCTAACACAGAACAAATAAAGGCCTCATTTCTCACCTAGCACATTATTGTTTAACTTAAATAAGAAATATCTGAGAAAAGAACTCTCCTGGACAAATCCTGACACTAATAGTAAAACAAATGTGGAGGAATATTAGATTTAGCATAGTCTATCCACTCTATCCATGACTGCAAATGACCACTTTTCTGGCCAAAATTATTTTCCACTCTCATTGAAAACATTGGTTATAATTCTTTTTTTTTTCATTGCCAATATAGTTTTATTTTTTTAATTGCATTTTAGGTTTTGGGGTACATGTGAAGAACATGCAAGATTGTTGCATAGGTACACACATGGCAGTGTGATTTGCTGCCTTCCATCATCTATATCTGGCACTTCTCCCCATGCTATCTCTCCCCAACCCCCTACCCTCCACTGTCCCTCCCCTAGATCCCCCCACAGACCCTAGTGTGTGATGCCCCCCTCCCTGTGTTCATGTGTTCTCATTGTTCAACACCTGCCTATGAGTGAGAACATGCGGTGTTTGATTTTCTGTTCTTGTGTCACTTTGCTGAGAATGATGGTTTCCAGGTTCTCATCGATTTTTATGGCTGCATAGTATTCCATGGTGTATATA
>CAUYQU010026776.1:0-17105 GCA_963574635.1 Cheracebus regulus | reverse complement strand
TGGATTAGGAGGGGCACATGCAGAGATTCGGCAGAGACTGCCACGGTAATTTACCCGGCACAAAGCCCGGACATGACACGTGCGCCAACAGCAACGTCACGTGAACTCTCAGTGACCCAAACTGCGCACAGTGGCACACGTGGTTTTCTGCCTGGTCATTTTCTGAGTTCCACGTAACAGAGTGACGCAAACATCATGATTTCAAGAGTTTACTTAAAAAAAAGTGGTCTTATTCTCTCCAGCTACCTTTCCATTTCTCCAATGGCACTTCTTGTATCTTGTATGACAATGGTGAATAGTGTCCGCCCGAGGGCCACACTCGTGAAGACGCTGGCGCGGGGCAGGTGCGGGGGCCCAGGGGCTCTGCCTGGACCTTCCGGGTGTCCTGGGACCTCAGGTTCCTCACCGGTCCCGGAGGACCGAGGGCTGCTGTGGCCGCGTGGTTTGCAGGATTGGGCCAGACAGTCCCAGTAAAGACCCAGGAGCCACGGGCCTCGGGAGTTTTTAAAGTTTTCTGGCTTTCTAGAATGTGCCCAGGTGCCGAAGCGGCCAGGCTGGACCCTCTCCCTTGCATCGGGGTTCCTTCCAGGCGCCCCGTCGTCTTAGGCTGTTTTCAAGCACACGCCCGGCGACACGTGCCCTCCGCAAGAGCGCGTCACAATCTTCCTGTGGCTCTAAAACCAGGACGCTTCGTTCCGACCCCGGCCCTCGTGGCACCCCAAACCCACGTCTTCGGGTGGAGCCGGCTTCAGACTCGTGTCTCCGTGTAAAGCTTGTTCGTTAAGGTCTGCCCAGGGCTCTCATGACGGGGCGTCCTTCCACGCCATCCCACCCTGGGCCTCCCCCAGGGCGCTGGGGGCCTCAACTGCAGGGCCTTGGGCCTGGCAGCCGTGCTCACAGGCTGGCCTGGCCATGGACGGGTGGACCTCAGTCCCAGGGCGAGATACCGCGGGCGGGGCCTCTCAGCGGCTTTTGTACCCTCCAGCCATTTAATTTCTATGGAATTTGGAAATAATATGTATGCTCTTTATACTGGCTAATAATCCTATCCATTCATTCATCTGATAACTGATAACTAATCCAACTGTCTTTTTTTTTTTGAAATGGAGTTTCACTCTTGTTGCCAATCTTAGCTCAATGTAACCTCTACCTCCCAGGTTCAGGAGATTCTCCTGCGTCAGCCTTCTGAGTAGCTGGGATTACAGGCATGTGCCACCACACCTGGCTAATGCTGTATGTTTAGTAGAGACAGGGTTTCTTCATGTTGCTCAGGCTGGTCTCGAACTCTCCACCTCAGGTGATCTGCCTGCCGCAGCCTCCCAAAGTGCTAGGATTACAGGCGTGAGCCACCATGCCCGGCCCAACCTGTCTTAAAATGTTAATGACACTCTTTATGTTAACTTATTTGATGTATATAAAAACAGTTTATTTTTATGGCAGTTTAATGTCACCTAATATTATTTTTAATGTTTTAATGTTTCAATTTCTCACTTACTTGAATGTTTAGCATTGTTTATTTTAGTCTTACAAGCATTAAAACTGTGTGTACAAATGACTTGCAATAGTACATGCAAATAACTTGGAATACTGTGTAACACACTGCCAATTCTATGTAGGTATTTAGTGCTGTTTCATCACATTTTAGTCTGTCATACCCTTCTTCACTCACAGTCATCCTGTGTTTCCCTTATTCAAATCGTGTTTGTGTCTTGACTACATATTCGAGAACCAGAGAAGGTAGACTCAGATTTCCTCCTGATTAAACACAAAGTTAACTAACATATCTTCCAATTCACTTTAGGTAGAATATCATATTTGTTTTATAATATAAATATGAATATTAAGTACAGCATGAAGAATAATCTCCATCTTACAACAGAAGATCATAAGAAATTGGATCATTCATGAATTATCCAAAGCTTTATTCTCTCAATATTAATTTTATTATTCTTACACCTCAACCTAGAGGCATGAAAATTTAGAGTCATGAAATACTAGAAATTAGAAATAAATTTGCAGATAAACACAAATTATCAAAATTAGTCCAGGAAGAAAGAGAATATATTAATATACTTGTAACAGGTAAAGAGATTAATAAAATTTCTTTCCATAAAAAAGGCTCAGATATCTTCACTGGTAAATTCTACTAAACACCTAATGAATAATTAATGCCAATTCTACAAAAACACTTGCAAAATATAAAAAGGGAAAGAAAACAATTCCTTTGTTGAGGCTAGTATTACCCAGAAAACAAAAGCAGATGAAAGCATCAAAAAAAAAAAAAAAAAAAAAAAAAAAAAAAGGACCATTTTATTCCTCATAAATATAGACACAGAAATCTTTAAAAACTCTAGAAAACTGAATTTAGCAACACATAAGAATGTTAGACAATATGACCAAGTGGAATTATCTCACTAATGCAAATTCATTTTAACATTCAAATATCAGTCAATGTAATATACCATATTAATAGTGGATAAAACCATAATCATTTCAGTAGGCACACAAAAGCATTTGACAAAACTCATTCCCCATTAACAATAAAACTGCCAGAAATCTAGGACTATAAAAATCTTGCTTTACCTCTTCTATAGGCATCTATAAAAATTTCACACAGTAAGATATAAAGAAGGCATATTGATATTTCTTACTTTATGGTTTTAAAAATTAACACATAATAAAGGTAAGTTACTTACCTAGAAAACAAACACTTTTCTAAAAATGTTTCTATTGTATGTGATAAAAGTAAAAATTAAGATTAAAAAAGAATAGCACTGTTGAGAATGACTAAGATTTGGTATCACTAATTTTCTTCTTAGCAATTAAAATATCATTATCAACACTTCTACAAGGCACAGGTGCATTCTCCTCAGCAAAGAGTCATGATCACATAAAATCCTTATGTTATACATAATGTATTTAATATTTGAAACATATGGTAACGTTGTCATAACTGTATTCTACTAAAAGTTTCACACAATATATACTCCAAAAACTTAGAACGTTCCCTGGGGCATATGATTTTTCTAAAGATAATTGTGTTCATTATTCTGATAATTAATTCCTCCAAAGGTAAATGTGGCTATCTGGGATTCTGGGAATATTCTTAAAAGTTACATTTCTAAAAATATTTCCCTTGGGGGGAAAAAAACATAACTGCTAGACAATGTAACATGTGCTTAACTGCAGAGATTAGTTCTAAGTGCTAAAGTAAAAATAAAGAGGCTGGGCAGTGGCTCACACCTGTAATTTCAGCATTTTGGGAGGTGAGGCAGGTAGATTACTTGAGGTCAGGAGTTCGAAACCAGCCTGGCCAGTATGATGAAACCCCCATCTCTACTAAAAATATAAAAAAATCAGTTGGGCATGGTGGCGGGTGCCTGTAATCCCAGCTACTCGGGAGGCTGAGGCCGGAGAATCGCCTGAACCTGGGAGGTCAAGGTTGCAGTGAGCGGAGACAGAGCCGGCACACTCCATCCTGGAGACAGAGTGAGACTTGGTCTCAAAAAAACAAAATAAATAAGCAGAAAGCAGGGAGGATGACACAGTCCATCTGGCAAGGTGAGGTTTCCTATGATAGGTTGACATTAATACGGGCATCATTTCTTGGGTTTTTACATCTCTTGGGTAGATGTGGTACCACACTAGAATCAAAGTAAGGGAGATGAACCTGACCAGCCTAACTGAAGCCAAAAGCCTCAAAGTTCTGCAAATCTAGGAAAAATGAGATAGAACAGGCAGCCTGCAGTCAAAGTGAGATCAAAAGTGAAGCTAGTCAGTCTGTGCCTTTGCTGATTTGGGAAGGAAGGCCAGCTGTACTGATATGCTGGCGTTTGAATTAACCCAGACTTTTTGTAGAGAAAAATTTAAATTATTAATTTCATTTAAATGTTTTCCAGATGCATGTAGAGAAGAAAACAAAAATTCCCAGACAATGTTTTTGAGGGGAAAAAAACCCTCAACCCAAAATACTGAAAATATTATCAGTTCAGACTCGTCAAGTATAATCACACAATGTAATTTTTAAAATAAGTAAAACAAAGAACACCAAAATTAATTTTGTTAAGTAATAACAAAAATCATAAAGCACTTAACACAACTTGACTTCAAGGAGTTAAAAACTAGAAGTACAGAAAATATGTAAGCTAGGCACGGTGGCTTATGCCTGTAATCCCAGCACTTTGGGAGGCCAAGGCGGGAGAATCACTTGAGGCCTGGAGTTTTAGGCTAGCCTGGTGAACACAGCAGAACCCCATTTCTACAAAAGTACAGAAAGAAAAACAGACACCTGTAGTCAAGATATTTAGATAAATATAAGGGATATGAGCAAAGTAAAAAATACGAGCTAAAGTATAACAATGAGCTAAAAGAAATACTTAGAAATACTTGTCAGGACAAGGAGAAAAATAAATGGAAAATATACAAGTCAGAATAAGTTAAATATGAAATAAGAGTGCTATGTCTAATGGTTTGTTGTTGTGTTTTGTTTTGTTTTTTGAGTCGGAGTCTCACTCTCGCCCGGGCTGGACTGCAGTGGCACGATCTTGGCTCTCTGCCACCTCCACCTCCTGGGTTCAAGTGATTTTCCTGCCTCCACCTCCCTAGTAGCTGGAACTACAGGCGTGCACCACCACACCTGGCTAATTTTTGTTATTTTTAGTAGAGACGGGGTTTCACCACGTTGGCCAGGTTGGTCTTGAGCTCCTGACCTCAGGTGATCCACCCACCTTGGCCACCAAAGTGCTAAGATTACACATGTCAGCCACTGCACTCGGCCTTGGCTAATGATTTTTTGAACAAAATAGAGAAAATATGGCATGCTGAAACATTTTAAAGAACAAATAAAATATCATTGAAGGAAAGTACAAAAAATACACATACCTAAAAATATCACAATAACAAAAAGGCTTAACACCAAAATGAAATGATTTAAAATCATTGAAATATAAAAGGTGAATTAATACAAAGCCAATAGAGATTTTTAACCCATATTTTGACATCTGCAAAGAATTCTCAAATCAATGGCTATTATGTTCAAAGTTCTGAGTTAAAATATCTGTTAATGTTGAATTGTATACCTAGCTAAAATTTTTTCAAGATTGAAGATAAAATGTAAAATAATTCCTGTAAGTAATATAAACTCAGTTTACTTCAATTGTTTACTTCTTCAATAAACTCATTGATTATATTAGTAATTACATAAATTAAATACTGTTTTCTAATAGTATTTGTGAAGCATATAATGTTCAAAATTTTGTCTCTAAAACAGGTAACAATTTGAAGAAAACAAAAAGTTAATGATTGCCATAAAAATAAATTTTGGGAAAATGAAATGTTTGTATGATGACTTAATTAAACTAATATAAAGGATAGAGATCTCAATATTTGTTGCTGCACATTTTGGAGGGAAACTAACCCTGAGATAGCTAAGTACAGAGAATACTACTCCGCTCTTGAGTTTTCAAGCCCCTCTTACTGACCTTGGTGCTTAGAGAACATCTGGCACAGCCCAGGATTCGCTGGATATTTCCGTGAAGTAGACCATCCAGTGGAAATAAAGCAGAGAGCCATGTGCGCAAAGATGGAGGAATGCCCACCTCCAAGAGACTACTGCGCGCAGCTGCACAGGTAGGTGGCCCTTCTCGGAGGTCCAGGGAGAAGCTACGGGCTCCACCGTTGAAGAGGGTCGTGGAGCTCCGCGGAGCCCTCCTGCCTACAGGGGCTCAGAGGGTCCTGGGGGAGGCCAGCCACGCTGCCCTGTCCCGTCCACGGTCCCTGAGTCCCACATCACCCACCAGCTTTTTTGTGTCTTTACAGAGGAATCAGGGTGGCAACCGCAGTGCAGCCTTGCTAGAGGAAGGCTATAAAAGCGTCGGGGCCCACACCCATCTTGGCACATTAAGTCACCGATTAGTAAACAGGTTAGGAAAAAATGTGCTGCTGTGGTCCCCTGGGATCATATCCCAGGAGGAAACCTGGGGAGCAGCTGCCTGAGTCTGGAGAGAGGCTGGACAGCCCCCCTGGGCTTCAGTGGGCCTGGGCCCCCAGCTCTCCTGGGGAGACATGTTCTTGGCTAGAGCAGTCAGCGAGGGTGGCATAAGCAGACATGCTGAGCCGTCGGGGGGTGGCTGAGGGGGACGCATGAGGGGCCCCTGGGGGTAGAACCCTCTCAGGGCCCTGAACTTATCCCAGAGATTCCCTGGCCTTTCAAAGCACAGGCTGTCCCTCAAGCTGCATGACGGACACTGTGCAGTGCCCTGGTGAGCGTGGACTGAGCGGCCAGTCACGGAGGGGCTTCATTGTTCATTTTCCTCATAAGCAAATTGAGTCTCCAAAACCACAAGACACGTGGCAGAAGAGCACTGGGCTGAGACATTACCTTCGTTGTTCTCTGGCCTCCCTAGGCCTCTGGCCTTCCCGGGCTTGTCCGGAACTGGGAGAAGACCCCTCTTCCTTGTGAGTGAGGTGTAGAAGCCACCAGGCATGTGTGGTAAGCCCACCCACAGCCACCCGTGTGGGCCCACCTTGGTCTCCTCACACTACTGGCGTGTGAAACCCAACTGGCATTCCAGAGTCCAGAATTCAACTTTCATTCCAGAACCAAAGAGTACAGCACCCAGGCCAGAGCAGAAACAGGCCTGTCGATTCTGTGGCACAAGGCCCACGTCACAGAACTGGCCGGAGGCTCTGATGCCCGCAGGCAGCGTGTGGACCGTGGCGAGCAGGGCTCATCCTCCTCCTGCCTCCAGCTGTTCCATCTGCAGCTTGTCATTTGTGCCAGCTCTCTCTCGACCTCACACATCTGCTTATGGTTTGCTAAGCACTAAGGGTCACAGTGCTCCCCTCACTCAGGCGGTGGCAGGAAGAGAGATCTCTCAACCGACCTCGACACTTGTGTTAATTGTACCTACTCTAGGAAGTGCGCTCTCACATACTCAGACTCATTTCTGGCCTTCACACCAAGAAATACCCCAGAATAGAAAGGAAAATAAGACACAGACCTGGCAGTTCCTCCTTTAAAGGGTGGCTTCAGCCTGGTCACCCTAAGCCACCATTTGAGGGTCTGGCTCAGCAAGACGTGTCCCTGCTTGGAAAATGGTTGGGCTTGAACAAGTGGCCCCGGAATGTCATGGTCCGGTGGTGAACTGGAGAAGGAGCACCGCAGCAGCCTTTACACACTCTCACACCTGTTGTAGTAACAAACCCCACCAACTAAGAAGCCATCTCATTCACTTGAGAAACCACACTGCAGTGTGTACAAACTTCAAGCCTTTTGGATCAGCTCCTATCAACCAAGAGATTTCGAAAGGGGCACAGACTTTTTTGAATCTAGATTCTTAGTGGAAAGACCCTTGACTTCCTGAACCGCCCTGTATGGCAGATGCAGTTGACCGTGGTAACTCGACTGGGGCATACCTGGAGACTGACCCTGTATGGGAAATGCTTCTGAATGATGTTCAGAGTTCTGAGCTAAGGAATCCAGGAGTGGCCAACCTGGAGAGTCATTATTTATCTACAGGGACCACCTGAGCCTCTTGCCTGTGTCATCCTGGGCCGTGGAACGCAGGCCATACAGGACACTAAAGCCCTTCACGTGGGGCTGAATGAAGCTTGCCTGCTGCAGGTTCTTCAGGTGAAGGAGCTAAATAAAAATGCTGTACAAACTGCACGCATTTTTCAAGTGGGTGTGGTTCCCCTGCTCAGCCCACCCACACTAGACTCCCTCACCTCTAGGGAAGCCCCCAGTAAAACTCCGAATGGAATTCCCTGGCTCTGGGTCTTTTCTTCACCATCTTGAACCTGCTCCCATTCCCATGGGAGTAGACAAGAATTTTTCCCAACATATGCCACAGTGAGAACAGATTTCAGGCTCTGCTCAGTGTGCTCCAGCGCTCCACAGGGCATCAGCTCTAGAAGAACGCAGCTGTTCTTTGCAGCACCCCCATCTTGTCCTCTTTTTCTTAGATGCACAAATAGTGAGATACCAAAGACAACGAATCAGGAGCAAGACTGGTGCAAGAATAAGCAGTAACTACTTGGAAGCCCAAAGGGAGCGTTTTTCTCTTTCCTGTGGGCAGTCCTCAACTTTCGTCCTTACTTCCTGGCCTCAGTGATGGGTTTTGAGCCCCATCCTGCCCCTGGAGGCACCATAGGCCCTGGGTGGTAAACACCTTTACTGAATCCTGCTGCAGAAAAGCTTTCTCATGACAAATATGACCTCTTCTCTGAGATCATTAGCTTCTGGGAAATCTGAACAATGCACAAACTGGAAACCTACAAAACGGAGAAGAGGAGGTCCTAGGAAAACATATTCCCACTTTTTCCCTTGACGAGTTCAAACAACAACTGTGAAGCCAGATGGATGTGTGGAAAATGATGGCATCCTGTATCTCCTCGCCACGTGTTACAATCAGGAGTTTTAATTCTAGCTCCGATAGCTCCAAATGGGAAGTGGAAGTCACTTCACTGTGCATCTATCAACGATGGATTGCACAACCTTTTGTCTGTCATACTGAGGAGTCTTCACCGAAGACTTTTCCATTGAACGTATAAACATAAAGATAAAAATAGGAAAAGGTGAAATAGCAGCTCCATGAAATCATCAAACAAAGTGTAAGAATGTTAATGGCCCATCATTCGCATTTTTGTATCTATTTGCATGCATATCTACCCATAAAATGAATATTTTTATAATAAATCAGCTCTTTGAAGTTAAAAAGCCAATGAAATCATTTTCTCTTTCTTAACAACAAAGACACATCTATGGTCCAGACTGCTGTGGTGGAGTGGAGTGGGCGTGGGGCCTGTCGTGGGTAAGAGGGCAGGAAGGGCAGTCCGTGCCCTGGATCCTGTGCTGAGGGCAAGACGAGACACATAAGGAGGGAGCCACGGCCGGGGCCCAACAGCACGGAGGCTTGCAGGGGGCTTCTGAAAGCAACGAATGCCCTGCAACACTGAAGGCCGGATCCGCCAGTTACGACCAAAAGACCTGCCCAGATGACTCAGCAATTCTGCTGGGAGGCCCTGACTGCACCTGGATTGCACTCCTGGGGTAGACTGCCTTCCAGAGCTACACACGCAGCGGTCCTGACCGCTATGGCTGGGCCAATCCACAAGAGCCAGTTTCTTCTGTTTTCAGAGGCTCAGGTGAGTGGAGACCAGATAAGACCTCACTGAAAGACTCCTAAAGAGACAGGGTTTCATAGGCTTTTACTCCCTAAAACCTGAACCAGCTGGCCACCTCTCTCTCCCCTCCATGACAAGGACACAAGCAGCGCTTCTTGCAGACACCTCTGCCCCTCCGCCTGAGATGCAGCCACGCAAACATTTTACACAACAGGAGGAGGAGACAGAAGTCCAAGGGCAGCTGCATCAACCTTGTTTTGGTGGGCACCCTGGCCCAGGCTGCAGACAAAGCTGTGGGCATCAGCTGCAGGCAGTGCCCCTCCCGTCACGCCACTCCATGCTGAGGTGGGCATCAGGTGCAGGCAGCGCCCCTCCCGTCACGCCACTCCATGCTGAGGTGGGCATCAGGTGCAGGCAGCGCCCCTCCCATCATGCCACTCCATGCTGAGGTGGGCATCAGGTGCAGGCAGTGCCCCTCCCGTCACGCCACTCCATGCTGAGGTGGGCATCAGGTGCAGACAGCGCCCCTCCTGTCACGCCACTCCATGCTGAGGTGGGCATCAGGTGCAGGCAGCGCCCCTCCCGTCACGCCACTCCATGCTGATGTGGGCATCAGGTGCGGGCAGCGCCCCTCCCGTCACGCCACTCCATGCTGATGTGGGCATCAGGTGCAGACAGCGCCCCTCCCATCATGCCACTCCATGCTGATGTGGGCATCAGGTGCAGGCAGTGCCCCTCCCGTCACGCCACTCCATGCTGATGTGGGCATCAGGTGCAGGCAGCGCCCCTCCCATCATGCCACTCCATGCTGATGTGGGCATCAGGTGCGGGCAGTGCCCCTACCGTCACGCCACTCCACGCTGAAGCTGCTGCTGTTTCAGTTTCTTGAAGAAGGAATGACTTCGGATTTGCCCAGGTGCTCTCAGAGGGAGGTTGGGAAAAGCAATGACTTCTGGCACTGTGGACCACCTTGCCAGGCCGCAGCCATTCCTGCCCACACCGCCACCAGTGCCCCAAGTGCCTGGTTGTCCCATTTTCCCTTCTCATGCAGCTGACCTTCCCCTCTGACTTTCCTCAAACCCCACCCCTCCTCCTTCTCACCGTCAGGTGCCTGGCTTCTTAGAGACACAAGACCAGCCCAGATCCTGGTTCCGGAACATGTGGAGGAAGCGGACGAGGAGGCCAGGAGAGAAGTCACCTGTGCCTCAAGGCCTCATACAACTTTCACACACCAGAAGAAGTCATGTGTCCAGCTGGGGACTACAGGCCCCAGTTTTGTTCATGTCTTGTCATGTATATACCTGCACATATACCTCTAAACCTAAAAGTTATAGAAGCTACGCAAACATCAGTTGATTGAAAAATTTGCAAATTAAGATCCATTCTGAAACGGTGAACACTTGTATCCTGGTTTTCCGCCTTTGCTTAGAACGGAGACTAGTGCAAGGTGAGGAGCTGAGTTCAGCAAATCAGCAAGCGTCCCTGCACATCCGTCCAGCTTCCACGCCACGTTAGAAACACAGCAGGGAGGACTCCAGGATTCCCTGTGGAACCCGGCAAAGGCTGGAGGGCGTCTTTCTTAGTCCCTCTTGAGCCAAAAGGTGGAGCATGGCCATTTCCTCTCCCATGCAGAATGTTTTTGAAGTAAATATAAACTTCTTTTCTTGTTAACCAAGATAGTCGCTTTTTAATTTAATCTAGATTAACAAACTGTTATGCCTAGGACTGCAGTAACAGTTGCTATATGAACAGTTAATGAATATTTACTGAGTTTGGGAAGCAATGTCCCCCCAAAATCATAAGGACCAGGAATCATAGCCTTTCTGAATTCAAATCGACTGAATTGTTTATGACCAGGATTGTACTAATTTCAGTCACTAAAATACAACTGGGATGACGTAGTGTCCAGGGAAATAGTGTTCAAGTTTTTTCCAACAAGAACAACGTACTGAGTACCTACTATGTGTCAGGCATTGACATAACTTCTGTAGACACAGCTAGGCACAAGATAGCCACAGATGGTAAAAATCAAACAAGAAATAGTATCACAATAAAAGAAGTACAATGGGGTAGATGACAGCCTAACAGGGCCCAGTAATCTAGTTCAAAGCATAATACTTTGTTTTAGGTATATTTCTGACATTGTCCAGTTCAACTAATTTTTAAAATTTCTTTTTGACTTTTGCTGGGAAAATTCTTAATAGATTTTCTCCCCCTAATATCATAATTAGTACTTCAACACACTTGGAATAAGTTCAAGTTAATCCAAGATTTTTTTTTTTTTTTTTTTTAGATGAATTCTCGCTCTTGTTGCCCAGGCTGGAGTGCAATGGCACGATCTTGGCTCACTGCAATCTTCGCCTCCCAGGTTCAAGAGACTCTCCTGCCTTGGCCTCCCGAGTAGCTGGGATTACAGGAGTGTGCCATCACACCTGGCTAAATTTTGTATTTTTAGTAGAGATGGGATTTCTCCATGTTGGTCAGACTGGTCTTGAACTCCCGATCTCAGGTGATCTGTCCACCTCGGCTTCCCAAAGTGATGGAATTACAGGCATGAGCCACCGCACCCAGCCTTAACCCAAGATATTTAACCAAAATAAAGAATAGGGCTAGCTGCGGTGGCTCACACCTGTAATCCCAGCACTTTGGGAGGCCGAGGTGGGCAGATCACTTGAGGTCAAGAGTTCGAGACCAGTTTAGCCAACATGGTGAAATGCCATCTCTACTAAAAATATGAAAAAAAATAACGGCCTAGTGATGCACACCTTAGTCCCAGCTACTCAGGAGGCTGAGGCAGGAGAATCGCTTGAACCCGGGAGGCAGAGGTTTCAGTGAGTCCAGATCACACCACTGCACTCCAGCCTGGGCCACAGAGCGAGACTCCGTCTTAAAAAAAAAAAATTACTGGACCTCGTGAGACTTACTACCACGAGAACAGTATCGGCGAACCACCCTTAGGATTCAATTATCTCCCACTGGGTCCCACTCACAATGTGGGAATTATGGGAGCTACAATTCAAGATGAAATTTGGGTGGAAACACAGCCAAACCATACCACTATCCCAGTGGGGTCCTCCTGCAAATAGACTTGCACTCAAAAAGGAAAAAATGTGTGAGTGAATGGAAGGGGTAAATAACTCACCGGAGCGCGCCGCCCAATCCGAAGCAAAAGTGCTCAGCTAACATCAGAATCAAGGCAGCTAACTGAGGGGTTCGAATATCAATACTGAAGCATGGGGATTTGTCACAACTGCAGTGCCTTCAGATTACCCGCAGTTATGCGTTCTTTGTTGAGAATAGGGTCATTTACCATAATACCAGTTAGTATGTGTTAAGAATTGAATTTTTTCCTCTGAAAATTCATGTTTAAAGCCTACCCTCAGTATCTCAGAATGTGACCTTATTTGGAGATAAGGTGATCAGAGATGTAATTAGTTAACTTGAAGTCATTAGGACTGAGGCAAACTCTGGATTCCACTGGTGTCCTAATAAAAGGGAAATTTGAACACAGGCACACATGCAGGGAGACTGCCATGTGAACATGAAGGCAGGGGTTTGGTGATGCCAAAAGCAGTTAACTGTAAAGCAGCCTCAGGCAGGCCCTCATAAGGGATTCTAGAAGGTATTGTTATCAGAGGACATGACACTTCCTGCTTGATATCACCCCTGAGGACCTTACAGAATACAGATAGAAAGAAAAAAAAAGTTTTTGTACAGCTTTACAGGTGTTCGTGGGTTCTGCTGTTGTTTTGAGCCAGAGTCTCGCTACGTCTCCCAGGCTGGAGTGCGGTGGTGCGATCTGGGCTCACTGCAGCCTCCACCTCCCGGTTCGAGCAATTCCCCTGACTCAGTCTCCTGACTAGCTGGGATTACAGGCACTCACCACCACACCCGGCTAATTTTTGTATATTTTCTTTCTCAGTAGAGATGGGTTTCACCATGTTGACCAGGCTGGTCTTGAACTCCTAAACTCAGGCGATCCACCTATTTCGGCCTCCCAAAGTGCTGGGATTATAGGTGTGAGCCGCTGTGCCAGCCCCATTTTTTTTCTTTTTGTGAAATGGAGTCTCATTTTGTTTCCCAGGCTGGAGTGCGGTAGCGTCATTTAGACTCACTGCCACCTCCACCTCCTGGGTTCAAGTGATTCTGCCTCAGCCTCCTCAGTAGCTGGGATTACGAGAGTGTGCCACCAAGCCCGGCTAATTTCTGTGTTTGTGGCAGAGACGGGATTTCACCACGTTGGCCAGGCTGGTCTCGAACTCGGCCTCCAGTGACCTGCCGGCCTCAGCCTCCCAGAGTGCTGGGATTGCAGGCCTGAGCCACCCTGCCCAGCCAGGTGTTTGTGTTTTAAGCTAAGTGTTATTACAAAAGAGTCAAAAAAAATTAAAAAAATACATTTATAAAGTAAAAAAGTTACAATAAGTTAAGGTTAATTTATTATTGAAGAAATAAATATTTGATAAGTTTCATGTAGCCGAAGTATACAGCATTTATAAAATCGACAGTAGTGCATAGTAATGTCCTAGGTCTTCACATTCACTCACCGCTCACTCACTGACTCACCGAGAACAACTACCCCCAGTCCTGCAAGACCCATTCATGGCAAGTGCCTACTACAAGTGTACCATTTTAATGGAGTCAATGGCACAATCTCAGCTCACTGCAGCCTCCACTTCCAGGGCTCAAGCTATCCTCCCATCTCAGCCTCCTAAGTAGCTGGGACCACAGACACGTGCCACCACACTCAGCTAATTTTTGTATTTTGTAGAGATGAGGTTTTACTGTGTTGCCCAGGCTGGTCTACAACTCCTGGGCTCAAGTGATCCACCCGCCTTAGCCTCCCAAAGCACTGGGATTAGTGTCGTGTGCCACTGTGACTGGTCCCATTTTTATCTTTCATACCACATTTTTACTGTAGCTTTTGTATGTTTAGATACACAAATACCACTGTATTGTAATTGCCTACAGTATTCAGTTCAGCAACAGGCTATGCAGCTTTGCAGCCTAGGAGCAACAGGCCATGCCATACAGCCTAGGTGTGTAGCTGGCTGTATCATCCAGGTTTGTGTGAGTACATTGTGTGACATTCGCACCATGACAAAATCACCCAATAATGCATTCCTCACAACATCTGCCCCTTATCAAGTGACACATGACTGTATGAAGATTTTCATCTTATGAAAGTCTATTATTGGAGATATCTCTGAGGAAAGTGTATCCACTTGACAACAACAATAATAGATCCAATACATTTTTTAAGGAGCACAGTGTAAATGTAAAATGACCACAGTATAAATGTAAAAGAACTAAATATAAATACATATCCATATCATAAGGAAAAAAAGAGAAGAAGAAATCTACAAATGCAAAAACCAAACCAAACCAAACAAACAAAAACCCACCAGTAACCAGCAATTCAAGCCCAGCATAATAAGTGCATGAAGTAAAACCGTTTAACCCAGAGGTACAGAAAGAAGCCCCAGTGAACAACAGCAGCTCTACCTTAGTGCTTCCAGAGCCAGCCGCAACTCAGAGCCTGGGGCCTATCTGGGGGCAGAGAAACAGAACTGAGGCTCCTGCAGGGGTCTGGGAGACTCCAGAGGCTTTCCCACCATGGAAAGGCTCTTAGGGAAAATAACAGTCAAGGCAATATCTTCCCGCAGTGAGCCTCAGAAGGCGAAACCCGAGGCCGGAGCTCGGCCTGCCGTTCCCTCCCCCCCACGAAGCCAGCACCAAAACGCAGTGAAAAGATGAGTTCGTCCACAAGTCATCCGGTTAGGATGTTGATTGATAAACGGCCCTTTATTGATAAATGTTCTTTCACCACCACTCTAGTGGAACAGGATCCAAAGTCACACACTGTATGTAAATGCGGACGAGGATGGGGAGGAATACAATTTGAAAAATGAAGGAGCTGCAAGCGTAGCCAGAGCAAGAGGTAAGCATCGTGGTGGTGCAGGATGATGACTTTACGGTTCTAAAGAACTGGGACGTGGCGGCATCTGTGAAAGAAAGACGCTTCCGGAGCGCAGACGCAAAACGCTGGAGATGCTGGGGATCGAACCCGGGACCTCATGCATGCTAAGCATGCGCTCTACCACTGAGCTACATCCCCGCCTGGGGGAGCGAGGCTTTGAAACCCGCCTTTGTGAACGAATGCAGACATCCACCCCTCTAGTTCTTAACGTCAGAATTTCCATGGCCGCTTTCCGTGGGACTCTGTCACCGATGAATTCTGACTCACCGACATCTTGCGGATTAAGAACAGATCAGGGAAGGAAATCTCAGTGAAGAAACTCCCCCAGACCCTCCTTTTCTGAATGCTTTTCTCATTTGTAAAAAGACTTTCAGGACAAAAGAAAGATCCTTCCAGAAAAGACAGAAAATGTGTTGCCAACGACCGTCTTAAGGGAAGCTAGTGAAAGGCCTCCAGTTCCTCATCCCATCTCTGCGCTCTGTTCCCAGACGGCAGGAACCGCTATGCGCCGTCCTTAGAAAACCAGGAGCTGCTGCAGGGATTTCTGTTGCAGAAATGAACCCGTTCCCCTGCGTTAGCACCGGGGACGCTTATGAAGATGCTGCATTGCCTCCCTCCTGATCCGGATTTCACCCAGAGGGTACAAATCAAATCCAGAGACTAGGAACCCCCAGATCCCACCCTGATTCTTCCAGATGAAGAGCCCAGAACGAAATTAGAAACGTGTTCCTTGTGAGATTGACGCTAAGTCTCTGCTTCTGTGGCGCTTTATTTTCTGTAGAGGGAACAGAGAAGGCCTTATTCCTGCGCAGGGAGTTCAGGAAGGCCTGAGCGACCTGCGATGGGATCTGGAAGGGTGGGTGGGAACGCCGTGTGGAAGCGAGCGGAGGGCTGTGCAGAGGCCTGGGCTGATCAGAAACACGGAAGCGGGGAGGCTGTAAACGGCAGCCTGACGAGATGACAGCGGCAGTTCTCGCCCTACCCGGCACTGACAGCGTCCAGAACGATGAGAAACAAATGCTCGGCGTGGCAGCCACCCAGTTTACGGTATTCTGTGACAGCAGCCGGAACTGACTGACAGATGGAGTTTATTAAAGGAATGCATGTGTCAATGAATATTATAAAATTTATTCATCTAATGCAACATATTAGAGGATTAAAAGAGGGGAAAACGTAATAATCACAATGCTTGCAGAAGAGTTCTTCACAGCTGAGAGGAAAATTTAAGTAATAGTACTAGATATCTTTTCCAGAACTGACAGTCACATAATTAACCACACACTACTCTAGACCCCAGTATGCACCTGGAAGGTAAGGAACAAGTCTTAAAAAGACTCAGGCAACTATTAACGCCTCTGCTTGGAAACAAGATTGTTTAGAATCATAGCTGTGTCTTCTTGTTTCTTCCAACATGATTCACTCTGAACTCTTATTAAGTGGTCAGGCGCGGTGGCTCGTGCCTGTAATCCCAGCACTTTGGGAGGCTGAGGTGGATAGATCACCTTGAGCTCAAGAGTTCGAGGCCAGCCTGACCAACACGGAGAGACCCCAACTCTACTAAAAACACAAAAGTTAGCCGGGCACGGCGGCATGCACCTGCAATCCCAGCTACTTGGGAGGCTGAGGTAGGAGACTCCCTTGAACTTGGGACGCGGAGGTCGCAGTGAGCCGCTGTCAGGTCACTGCACTCCAGCCTGGGCAATGGAACGAGAATCCATCTGAAAAAAAATACTAAAAAGGAATCCACGCACTGCACTGACTTAAAAAGTTGACGTTTAAGTGATTCTATTTAACGGATAGCTGTTATCTGGTAAGAGAGGAAGGATGGCCTGCCTTTACCACAATCGCTTGAAGTAACTGCATGGGATAACCCTGATTCCCTGTCTGGGAGAGCAAAAAGCAGGATGCGAGAGTGCACTGGCAACACCGACGACGTGAGTTGTGTCAAGAATCAAGAAGGGAGTTTCTGGCGGATGTATTTTGAGGTCTTTATTCCATGCTG
>CAUYQU010026774.1:0-16208 GCA_963574635.1 Cheracebus regulus | reverse complement strand
TTTGTAATTGCCGACTTTCAGATTGGGTCTCTGAGTGGACATCCGGCTTGTTGGTGATGAAGTTTTTTCTGTTTCTTAGTTTTCCTTCAGGGGGCGCCCCTTCCCCACAGAGCTGGGCCTTCCCAGGTTCAGCTGTGCTTGCTGTGAAACTCTCAGTCCTCAGCTTTTCCAATTGCTGTTTTTTTTTTGTGGGGATGGGACCAGCTGAGCCCGACTAAAAGGGCACCCAGTCCTGTATACTCCACACTGAGAAGCGCCACACCAGGGCGCTGGCAAAACAGCCACGCCGGCCACAAGAGTCGCGCTGGCAACACAGCCGCGCCAGCCGCAAGAGTGGCACTGGCAACCCGTGGGGCTCCTCTGCCGGGAATCTCCCAGTCTGTGGGCAACAAAAATTTGTCTGAAATTGCTGTGTCCACTCGCTCTCTGTGCTTTCACTGGGAGCTACAATCCTGAGCTGCTGCTAATCGGCCATCTTGGATCTCTCTCTGCCCAGTGATGAAGTTTTTTCTGTTTCTTAGTTTTCCTTCGGTGGACGCCCCTTCCCCACACAGCTGGACCTTCCCGGGTTCAGCTGTGCTTGCTGTGAAACTCTCAGTCCTCAGCGCTTCCAATTGCTATTCTCCTTGTGGGGACGGGACCAGCTGAGCCCGACTAAAAGGGCACCCAGTCCGTATACTCTGCACCAAGAAGCGCTGCACCGGGGTGCCAGCAAAACAGCCACGCCAGCCGAAAGAGTCATGCTAGCGACCCGTGGGACTCCTCTGCCAGAAATCTCCTGGTCTGTGGGCTACAAAAATTCATCTGAAAGTGCGGCTTCCACTCGCTCTCTGCACTTTCACTGGGAGCTACAGTCCTGAGCTGCTACTAATTGGCCATCTTGGATCTCTCTGGTTTTACCTACTTTTAGGTGTACAATGCTGTGGCTTTTATTACATTCTCAATATTTTGCAGGCATCAACTCTGTATTTCTGAAACTTTTTCATCACTTCAAATAGAAACTCTGTTTAAGGCACTAACTCCCCATTCCCCTTTACCTGGCCCTTGGTGATGGATATTTTCTATGAGTTTGCTAATTCTAGATATTTCTTATAAGTAGAAGCATCATGTATTTGTCCTTTACACCTGGCTTATATCATTTTGTGTAGTGTTTTCAAGCTGCTTCCATGCTATAGCTTGTATTGGAACTTCTTTTTATGGCTGAATAATACTTCACTGTACATACATATCACATTCTGTTTATCCAGGTATCTGTTTATGCACACTTGGGTTGTTTCCACACTGTGGCTATTATGAATAATGCTGCAATGAACATTGGTGTACAGATATCCAAGATAAGATGATGAAAGAAAAACAAGAGAGTGTTAAAATGCATATATATATATATATATTTTTTAATAGAGTATGAAAAGTAGAATTTATGTTTCATGAAGATCACTCTGTATTATGTTTAGGTTTGGCGAAGTGTAAGGTTTGTGAGGGCTGTGTCTGAAGGCAAAGATGCCCTAGGAGGTTTTGTCATATTTTAGATCCTATTTCAACTGTAGTAAATTAAACTGAAAACATTTTAATTAAAGTACATACACAACCACTTCATTCTAATCCTCTCATTCAAATTCAAAGCCAGTAGAATCGGTAACACTTTACTGACTGCAGGGAAGTGTTGAAACACATGCAGGGAAGTGAACCGTGATGGCCAGGAGTTTGAAACATTGGTCAACCTGGGGTTCAAATCACAGTTGGCTGTTGTTTCCTCTGTGCTACTAAATGTTTATTTCCTCCCCTAAAAAATGAAAAATAAACCCATACATTTTTTTGTGTAAAAATTTTATGAGAAAGCATACCTAAAGAATATATAAATAAGCATGATTTTAATACAAAATTATATTACTGTATTTGTGACACATGTGTGGATCATTTAGGAGAGTGATCCTCAACCTTTTGAACAACAAGGACCGGTTTGATAGAAGATAATTTTTTCATGGATGAAGGCAGGGAATGGTTTCAGGATAAAACTGTTCCACTCAGATCATGAAGCATTAGTTAGATTCTCAAAAGGAGCACACAGCCTAGGTCCCTCATAAGCACAGTTTGCAATAGGGTTCATGCTCCTGTGAGACTCTAATGCTACTGCTGATCTGACAGGAGGTGGAGCTCAGGTGACGATGGTGAGTGAGTCACCTGCTACTCACCTCCTCCTCTGCCTCCCGGTTCCTAACAGGCCGCAGATGAGTACTGGTCTGTGGCCCAGGGGTTTGTAACCCGATTGAGGATGATGATCTTTGTCTTAAATCATTTTTAGCATATGAATTAGGATAGTTAAACAATCAGAACCAATTACAATAATTATAAAGTAGTGCATTGAGGTTTGACTAAAACTTAAAAATTAAGATTAGTCTGCATTGATAATTTATATGAACCTTTCTGAATATCCTCCCTACCACACCCCACCTCCTGCCAAGAAGTTGCCATTTGTTTAGCCGTTATAATCCTCTCTGAAAGTTTTTTTGTTGAATGTGTAGTTTAACTTGCTAGACCAAAAAAAGAAAACAGACAAAATGAAATGAAACAAAATAAAAATCCTGAAAAAAAACCCCCAGTTATTGGCACATATAAATAAATATAAGCTGTAAAATGTGTTTCCATCTTGGTATTCCATTTTATTAAATCTGGAAAACTATATGTCCTTTTGTTACATCTCTAACTAGTTACCCAAAACTAGATTCATGGAAATTTAAGTATTAAAAATATCAGAGAGTTCTAAATTTCACAATCAAATTCAGGCTTTGATCCTTCATATAGCCGAATATATGAAATGGATGGGATAAAGGCTTTCTTCTTTAACTTCCCAATTCACACAGAATGAACTTTTTGCCCTCAGGTTTAAAAGATGACAAGAGCCATTAAATATAATTCAATATTTATTAAGTGCTTACAGTATGCCATAGATTATTAGGTGTAGGTGAATGAGGATGAAAATATCTTCCTTCTAGCCTTTGGAAGTTCACAGTATAAAAAGAGGAAAATGCAATAGTTCATTTTTCCTATGAAGAGTCAAGATCCCTGGCCAAGACACTGTTCAAAGTCTACACTTTGAGGCCATCTCTGACTTTAAAACCACAGTAATGATTTATAAAATATATTTTAAAATGAAAGTTAAATAGAGATAGCTAATCTAAAAGAAAAAAACAAGATAGATTTTTCTTTGAGTGATAAACAGAACAGAAATAAAAAGCAGAGAAAATGACTAAAACAGAATTCTGAGATTCCAGGCTACATAGATGCTACAGAGACACAGGGTCTAAAAAGAACTTACTTAAACCAAGGACTGGGGAAGCCTGCCCCACAGGGAAGCAAGGCTGAATTAAATCTGTGCCATCTATTCCTAGGCCAATGACTTGTAGGAAGTGACTAACCCTAAAAGCTTAGAGACCACAGCCTTATGACCAGCTCTGAGTGAGTCCCTTGCAAGTTATTGACTCTGCAAGCTCTCATATGCTCTGTGGAACAAAAACTCAAATGAATTATGAAAGAGAAGGCTGCAGTTTAAGGCACAGAGGTTGAATGAAGTCCACTACAAAACCACCCAGCAGAGAGAAGTGAATACTGAAAGAGAGGTTAAAAAATAACCCCTTAAAATGGGCACATTCAATTTACATAGCACATGGATTCCTAAAAAAGGCAGCTTAAAAAACCCCACCAAGCAGAAGATGAATGAAAATGAAAATGATAGAAGAATCTGAAGAACGTTTATTTGGGGTTTATCAAAGAGGCAAAGAATAAAAGCAACTATGAAAAGAATAAGAAATAGGGACATTCAAGAAGCCAAAATTACATTTGTAAGAAAAAAATTCATTAAAATTAAAACAAATATCTTGGAAATGACAAATATGGTCAATATAATTAAAATTAAGAAATCTCAATTGATAAAATAAAAATTATATGGGACTAGTGAAAGGGAGAATGCATAAATATGATGCTCATTAAGAAGAAATTAATAAGTTAGAGACAGGAAGATACAAAAAACATGAGAACACTTGTGAAACTTGGAGGATAAACTAATAGATTTAATAGAATTTTAACTAATAAATGTTGACAGATGGCCAAGAAGAGAAAGACAGTAGAAAAATAACACTCAAAGTGATAATTACACAGTGTTTACTAGAAATGAAAAAGGAAATGTCTCTAGATGGGAAGTTAGCTGTAAGTGTTGAGAATAATAAAATTAAGTCAGCTATCAAAGTAAAACTGCAGAGCATCATGAAAAAGGGAAAGTCTCAGGATGCTACCAGAAGTAGTAGACACTATCTATAGAGGGAAGACAATGGTATTTAATCAGACTCATCAGCAGTAAGAGAAAAATCTTCAGACTACTGAAGAAATATGTAATTGTATAACTGACTGAATTATTAAAGATGGAGGCACATGATGATTGTTTTAGAAATATAAAGGCAGTAACAGTATATCTATATATTCTCCCTAATACAAATAAATAAAGTAATGGCTTAAGAGACTTAACACCTTCAAACTTAGAATAGTGGCTTCAAATGCCTATAATTCAAGTTAATAAATTTGTAACTCAGTATATATGTTTCAGTTTTATCAAACAAATATGAATGTAACTAGGTATTTTATTCTCTTTGTAGCAATTGTGAATGGGCATTTGCTCATGATTTGGCTCTCTGTTATTCTGTTATTGGTGTATAGAAATGCTTGTGATTTCTGCACATTGATTTTGTATGCTGAGACTTTGCTGAAGTTGTTTATCACTTTAAGGAGATTTCTTTTTTGATTCAGACATAGGCTAAAATTGGTGAAAACATATTTTTTGTTTTGATTTTCAAGGTAGTACAAGAGACTAATAATAATACCAAAAAAAAAATGATGATAGTGTGTACTTCTCAATCACAATCATTTTACCAAGCTCCAGAAGACTGCCTATTACTTTCAACACTAGTCATGTTTTACCCACTACGCCTGGATTTTGAGAAATATTTAAACAAAAAGATCTAGCCTCTCCTCTAACATGGATCTTTGGATAAAACACCAATTGGGTTTATATCTCAGTATCTACACCTGTATAAAAAATGTATTTAATATGCTTAAAAATAACTTTAACACAATTGTATTATTTAGTCATATAGCAAAATAAACCTGGGTAAAATATGTGAATGGTCCTTTTCATTTGAAAACAAAACCCACATTAAGATAGCTATTCAAATAAATGCATTGAATTCTGTAAAACCTCAGCTAAAATGTGTATTCCTCAAGGCAGTACCTGCATGGTGTTTGTTTTGTTTATCTGATTCCCTTTTAAACTATTGCTATAAACACCACGGGCACTTGATATATTTTCATTGGATAATTGATTTACCGAACTCATGCAATAGGCTACCATTTATGTCTCAGACTCAGCTAGATTTATTGAACCTACAAGAGTGAGAGAATCAGGACAGAGCCGCAGACACAACCATAGCAAACAAATATCACTCCCAATAACCCAAGCTCTAGGTTTAATTTGATCATATAATGAGATATGAAACTGTCATCAATTCTTAATCAGTTTTCATTGCATGTAAGAAGGTTTTTGTTTTCTTTTTCTTCCGTGAGCTAGACATCAAGACAATACTTTTCTGTAAAAATGCTATTTTTTCAAAACAAAGAATGTGATGTTTTATGTATTTAGGTTGAATATTGGAAAATGTGAAAACTGGACAGAGAGGCCTTTGGTTTCCTTGCCACTAGAGTGCTTAAGATGATTTAGGCAACTGGCTACCAAGACTGTGTTCTCTTTTTGCCCTTTGCTTTATTTTCCTTCAAGGAATCTATTCACTGATCCTGCAAACATTCCTGAGGCATCTAATATTGGCCAGACACTGGGCTAGATGTGAAAGTGAATAATAAAAACCATTCCTGACCTCAAGTAACTCATAGGTAAAGAAAAAATTTTAACTGCTTTAAGTATTACATTAATCTTTGAGATTGCAATTGCCTATTAGGAGTGTCAGCTTCCCAGGGAGTTTGTGAGATGAAGCTCAAATGAGATAATGCATGTAAAAGAACAAGTCCAAAGCCTCGGATTTTGTACATGCTCCCCCAATACCAGCTGAAGACAATGGGAATCCAGCCCTCATCTTTACTGATACTTTCTGCACTTAGAAGAGCAACTTTTCCACATCAGTGGGTAGAACTGTTCCTATGATGGGTGGCTGAGAGGGCAACCTTGAGTCTAGAGAGGAAAGGCAATAGGAGTGTGCTTTTCCATAGGGAGGCTTGGGGAGGAGGAAGCAAAAGTCAAAATAATTTCCTTTCCCTGAAATCAGGCTCTTGATGAATTTATGTTTCAAATATCAGTTCCTCTTTTAGATATGCTGCTTTTCATTTTCATAGCCCTCAAATATTAGTTCCTATTTTAGGTATGCTGCTTTTCATTTTCTTAGCCCTTATCTGCTTTCTAAGGTAGCTTGTTTGCCCCTTGGTCATGGAGTGTCATTATGTTCTATGGTGCCAGGAGGCAGTACAGAATAGTGCTCCATGCTGAGACTGGGAGGCTGTGAAGGAAAAGCTGCTCTCCCCAGAAGACAAGGCATACCCCTGAGAAGACCTGAGAGATGGCCAACCACAGGGGCTCTGGGCACACCATCTTGCTAGAAACCTACAAGTCGTCTTGGAGTCATCTACTTTCTCCCTAGATACATTCGTCTCCTCAATAGCCAAGTACTGAAGATTTTGCCTTCTGAGGACTTCTCAAAACTACCCCTCTTCTCCATCCTAACCAGGGTTTGACCTCTGTAGTGGCTTCCTCACTCTTCCCCTCACCTTCAGTCCACCATCAAGTCCCTCAGCTGCATAAAACACTCCCGTGCTCCTTTAAGTGGTTTCTGAACTTCAGAGTCTGTCCCTTGCCTCCCTCTCCAGCCTCACGTCCGCAGCGCTGTCTTCCACTTTGTCCTCCAGTGAGACTGCATTGCTAACAGTTCCCCAGAGCACCATGTGCTCTTTCTCTCTTTGCTTCTGCTCATGCTGCCCCTTGGCCT
The DNA here is from genome assembly GCA_963574635.1 of Cheracebus regulus. Lineage (NCBI taxonomy): Eukaryota > Metazoa > Chordata > Mammalia > Primates > Pitheciidae > Cheracebus > Cheracebus regulus. Next base: position 9,171 of record CAUYQU010026774.1, on the reverse strand, counting down.
AGAATGTTCTCCCCAAACCCCTTGTCATCCTTTGAGAATAGAAAATGACCTTGCCTCTACCTAGGGTGACTAACCCACTCAGATTTGCCTGGGACTTTTTAGGTTTCATCACTGAAAGACCCACATCTCAGGAACTTCCTCCCTAGCCCAGCCGCTCGTCTTCTCCAGGATTTCCTCACCCCTCCCTGATTAGGTCAGACACCTTTCCTCTGTACTCCTTTAGCATACTCCTCTGCCCCTACCACATGGCAGCATGATTAGGCACTGATCTATCTTAACCCACCCTTTGACTCTGAGCTCCTTAAGGGCAGGAACTGTATTTAATTTTCTTCCTTTTTTGTATCCCCATATAACATAATACCTGGAACACAATCCACTTAATAAGAAGGGAAGGGAGAGAGAGAGAAAGAGAAGAAGGATAAAACAAAGGAAGGAACAAAGGATGGAAGGTTTGTTATAGTAAAGTATATTGTTTAGCTCTAAAACCTAAGACACCATGGGATTCTCAGTCACCATATGTATTGTTAAGAACCAGAAATACCATTTGACCCAACAATCTCGTTACTGGGTATATACTCAAAGGATTATAAATCATTCTACTATAAAGAGACATGCATGAGTGTATTTATTGCAGCACTATTTACAATACCAAAGACTTGGAACCAATGCAAATGCCCATCAGTGATAGACTGGATAAAGAAAATGTAGCACATATACACCATGGAATACTATGCAGTCATAAAAAAAGAATGACTTCATGTCCTTTGCAGGGACATCCTCAGCAAACTAACACAGGAACAGAAAACCAAACACTGCATGTTCTCACTCATAAGTGGGAGCTGAACAATGAGAACACATGGACACAGGGAGGGGATCGTCACAAACTGGGGCCTGTTAGGGGGTGGGGAAAGCGGAGGGAGAGCATTAGGACAATGCATGCAGAGCCTAAAACCTAGATGATGGGGTAATAGGTGCAGCAAACCACCATGGCACATGTATACCTACGTAACAAATCTGCACGTTCTGCACATGTATCCCAAAACTCAAAGTTAAAAAGAAAAAGGTGCAGTATCTATTGATTTATTTTTTCCCTGTAAGTAAACCTCTTTCTATAGCAATACATGGAAGCAGAGGTCATTGTACTATCCAGTACAATTAGATATATTGGATATTGGTTGGGGATAAGCTGCTGTAGCAAATAAGCACCAACATTTCAATGTCTTAACATAATAGTTTATTTCTAGCTTACATAGAGTTGAATTTAGAATGCAAGTGGTCCTCATTGGATGTGGTCATTCAGGGCCCCAGGCTCCTTCCAACCTGTTTCTCTCTCATTCATTGAGGTCAAAGTCTTCTAAATCTAGGCAGCAAATAGGTAAACAGCATGGAGGACAGATTGTGGGCAACTGTATAGACCAGTCCTGAATGGGCTGCTGCACATTACTTCCCTCTCATCTCTTTAGTTAGAACTCAGTCACAGGACCACCCTTCTCTGCATGGGAAGCTGAGATCCACAGATGAGATAATGAATGCAAGGTGATGAGCTCGAAGCCTAGAATCTTGTAACATGCATCAGTTACTAATATTATTATTACTGGTATTACTTATCCACCTTTATGCCAAGGGCATTCTAAGCTAACCGTTGCCTTTTTTTTTTTTTCCTTATGTCCTTGGGTCTCTGAAAAGTCACCACAAGCTTACCACAGTCTGCTGTCCCCTTCATAGATCCCACCCTCAGGTCCTTTTCCCTGCCTTAGAGATCCTTAGCCACTAGGAGAAGAAAATCAAAGAGTAATTTGTCCACTATTTTGAGAGCGCCCAGCTAAACTGGGAATCCAGTATCAAGTGCGTCTAACAGCCCTGCCCTGATGGAAAATGAAGAGGAACTGATATGGTGTTTACAGTGTGCCATTAGTGTAATGCTTCTTTCACCTCATAGAAGGGCTAATGCTTAGTTGTCCAACCCACAACCAGAGGTTCCTCACACAAGGAACTTGTTTATCTTGGCAGATGCCCTTGTGGCTCTTGTCTGACTCATGTGCAGTTTATGCCTGCCTGGCTATTGCTGTGGTGTTGGGAGCCAGACCTGTGTTCCCCACCCTGGTGTCCCAGGGAAACTTGGCCTAGGATAATCCCTGGTTCCTCAGATGGAAGGTGAAAATTCAATAAATTCAACAGAGAGAGAGAGAGTGCATGCATGTGCAAACCAGCAGTATAGATAAAGGACTAGGGTGTGAGTCACTTTAAGTCTGTAGCAAATGCCTGACTCAACCATTTAAAGGAAGTTGTGGGCAAGCCAGGAGCCCAATCAGCTAAGCAGGAGAAATGTCTCTAAATTCTCATCTCTGCCCACCGGCTTGAGCCCGTCAACTGTAGTGTAGAACTAGAAAGTGTCAAGAGTGACTGAGTCCTGCTCCTGGTATGAGAAAGTTAAATTTATATTCAAAAAAGATGTCAAGGCCATATAAAAATGTAAGAATTCACTACAACCACATATATACTAGATGTCAAGTGTTACAAAATGCAGCACTATCCATCATCAGACAATGATAAACTATAATGAAATACAATTGCACTTTGTACTCAACCATGCATTTTATGAGGATACCATAAAGTTTTACCATCAGACTCAAAAGGCAGTAGTAAGCCCCTATGATTGCTATGTTCTACTTTCCTGGGTGCCTTTAACAAAGAAAAAACACTATTGATTTTGAGTTGTCTGAAGTACACTCTATAAAAAATTACCCACAGTACATGGCTTTCTTTTTACCAGGCTCAAATAATAGAAGAAAATAGGAGTTTCCTACAGAATTGCACATCCAAGGCGGTGATATAGACACTGTGGTTAACGACAGCCAGCATTTCAACTGAGCTCGAATCCGATCTTAGAAGCCCGAATCCTAGCAGGACAGACCTGTCTTTATGAGAAATCCACATTCTTTCTAAGACCAGTTGAATCCAAATAGAGATAATAGAGACATATTATTTCAACTATACAAACAACTTCTATCTTCTTGTGTTTTTAAATAATTCCTTACTCTATTTGATCCTCACAACCATCTTGTGATGGATATTAGCCCAATTTTTACAGATAAATAAACACTTTAAGAGTTCAAATAGGTTGCCCAAAGTGAGAAGGATGTGCTATAACAGTGACTAGAACCCAATTGTTCTGTTGTGGTTCCCAGAATTTGCTCAGTCCTGATTGCCTGCACCTCACTGTACAGTATCAAGAAGCAGAATGAAACCCATCTGACTGGCATATTCTGAGGAAGCCAAGATAGGAAAGGAGAGAGACAAATCGAAAGGCTATAAAAAAAAAATTACAACCAAAACTTAGTCCAAAGTCAGTGATCCCCAAACAAAGCTAGGAAAGATGAAATTCTTAAAAAGCCAGGAGAATGTAATCTGGAATGGATCCAAAAATGATGCCTTCATCCATTTGGGCTGCTGAAATGAAACACCATTAACTAGGTGCCTTATAAACAACAAAAATGTATTTGTCACAGTTCTGGAGGCTGGAAATTCCAAGACCAAGACCCCAGAAGTTCTGATGTCTGCTGAGGGTCTGCTTCCTAGTTTAGATAGCCTTGTTCTTACTGTAACCTCAACATAGTAATAGAAGGGACAAAGAAGCTCCCTAGGGTCTCTATTATAAGTGCACTAATCCCATTCTTGAGAGCTCTACCCTTATGACCTTGTCATCTCCTAAAGGCCCTCCCATCATAAAACCATTATTTTTGATATTGAGTTTCAACATGTAAATTTGGAGGTCGGTAGCATAAATGTTCAACGTATAGCAGATAAGATGCAAGTTCGAACAATGGCACCATTCAAACCAAGGCTACATGACACCAGGACAGGATCACAACTTCGTCTAGTGGCCAAAAGAAATGCGAGCAGTCATGGGGTCTTATTCTAGATTTATAAAGAAGAAAGATGCCCTTAGTCTCCTAAAGCTCCTGACGTTTAACCTTTACACAATAAAATGGCTACAGCAAACTACAGGTAAATGGGCCTAAATGTGTAATTCCCTTCCCACTAGCAAGCTGCTTGAGATTGTAAAACCCTGCAGACAAGGTGACAAAGCATGAAAGGAAGTATTTTCAACAGTAGGATTTATTTCATTTCTTTGCCTCTTTTCCCTGAAATGCCTGCAGAAAAGAAAGACAATCAGCATATGAACAGCTGTGGATAATTCACAAGGAGATGCTTAGCTTTTCTTCGCTGATGGGAATTTATTTTCAGGTTTTAATTTAAAACACAGAGCTGACCCAAAACCCATGATTACAGTCACTTACTAATCCTCACTAGCTTGTGAATTTTCTCCATTACTGTGCAGGGTGTTTTTGGTTTTATTAAGCTGTGTTTTTCCCCTCCCTTCTCTGATTGCTGTGCCTGAGCTTGATCCTAGGTATCCTAGTGGGCCGGGTGGGTGGTGTGGCTGCGCATTGAGACATTTGCACCACACCAGTGTCACCTGCAGCACCACTGCCTAAAAGCAAAGATCCACCTACAGAGACAGTAAAACAACAGCCTGGAGTACCAGCAGGCACAGGGGTTGCCTGGGTCTCCTGGAAGCCTTTGTAAACATGGTTGCCTTGTGCACACCCATAATTGCCGAATTCATCTGTAGCCTCCCTGCCACATTCCTCCTCTTCTACCCCAAATTGTTCCCTTAAAATAAGAGTTCCTCCTGAGCATGTATTACCCACAGTATAAATGCAGTCGTCTGTACAGAAGTGTTTATGGCACCAAGACAATAATAAGAAATGACTCAAAGAAACTGGTGGTAAGTCAAAAGCTCGTAGCAGCTGATGATAGCTTTTGTACAACCTGTCTAGGGCAATTTAGTAACTGTGGTTTCAACCCAGACAGTGGGAGACACCCAGCTGGTTAATAGTCTGCCCCAATCTGCATCAGATCTTTCTGGCAAGAGACTCCTCCCCGCACCCCCGTCACTCAAATGAAAAAGCCAGTTAGCGCACCTTTGCTGTTAGATGCTGACCGCAATGCAGCCTTGTCTTAGCTCCTGAACTCCTTTATTAGGAGCCTATGCTAGAAATAGAGGATAAAAGGTTGTTTGCACATTTTATTTAGCCTATTATTGGAGGTTTAAGAGCCTGTTTTCTTCACCAAAGCTTCAGTGCCTTGGAAAATACAAGTGTGAACAGGCTGGAAACTCGCTGTAACCTCCATCACAGTGGAGCAGCATTTCACATAAGCAGAGTTGTTTGCCCCTACTCCACTGCCGGGGCCTCAAGGCAAGGGATTAGTCTTATTCCAATATGCCTCCCCCTCCCCACCCCCAACACAGGTCTACAGGGCAATGCTTTCTAATTGAATTGAATCCAGGAGATTTTATATTAAAAAAGCAAGAGGATCCCTTTCCTCCTGAAGACTTACAGGTGATTTTCATTTTCCCTTTGGCCTTTTCCACACGTTTTCTAAATTTTCTGACATGAGCATTTATTTCTTTCATAATCATTTATTTGAAAATAAGTTGTTTAAAAATGAAGTCTTCTCAGAAAACTCTGAGATCCTGCCACCAAGAAGATAAATTTTTCAGGTGTGAAAAATACATAAAATGCAGGCTTTCCTATGATCATCCCCACACTAGCTTTAGTAAATCGTCATTCATGGAAGGCAAGGGGAAGCTCTGTGGGGTCAACTCTTATGTATCCTTGTAGCTACCAAGGGACAGTGATCTATAGATGGCATATTTGAAGATAGTACACCTCATATATGTCTGTATCTGTGTATGCATGGGGAAAAACTTTGACTACAGCTTAGACGGTTGAGCAACATTTGTTCCCTACTCAGAAAAACAATCTAAGACTAGATTCTAAAGATGTCATAACCTTTTTCCTATGGCCAGATGTCTTTTTCTTTGGAGACAAGGTCTTCCTTTGTCGCCCAAGTTGGTGTACAGTGGCATGATCATGACTCACTGCAGCCTCAGCCACCAGGCTCAAGCGATCCTCCCATCTCAGCTTCCTGAGTGGCTGGGATTACAAGCACACACCATCATACCTGGCTAATCTTTGTATTTTTTATAGAGATGGGGTTTCGCCATGTGACTGAGGCTGGTCTCGAACTCCTGACCTCAAATGATCCACCCGCCTTGGTCTTCCAAAGTGCTGGGATCACATGCATGAGTCACTCAGCCCAGCTCATATATCTAGATAAGGCCCCATCAGCATAATTGCTGGAGCTTGAGTTTTCCCCAACAGCCAAGAACAACTTCAGTTTCTCAGCACTGTGGAAGGGGTGGATTCTGAGCTCTCGCTGCTGGCAGTTGCCCCATGCCATGTCAAAGGAAGGGTTCTTTGTTGATGCTGTGCCCTGACTCTGCACCTCTCATGGTCGCCCAAGCTGTTCCCTCAGGAGCGTCCTCCCTTGTCATCCACACTCCCCTCCCTGCCGCACACACACGTACACACATCACTGCCATTGCTGCCACCCTGCTGGGGGAATAGGGTCCATTGGAGCAGGCATTTGCCTAAACCCAGCCCTGCACTGGTCTTCTCCCAAACTTCTGGGTGTTTCATGGACTAAAGAAACATGTTTACCTCAAATTCTATGAAGACAAGGATATTGGTTTCTCATCTGTTCTGTTTGGGCAGTGGCAGGAAACCCGGATGGGATGCGTGCTTCCTGACTTCTCTCTAATGTTTCTAGAATCTCTTTTGCTTCTCTTTTCACTGGAAAAGAAACATGAAGAGAGAAAAATTCACCTTGTCCTGGTCACCTTTTCTCTTACTGAATAGCTAGATTTCTCTTCTGTACTAGTGAGGGCAACTCCAGAAGCCTTGAAGGGCACCCAGCTCTAAACAGCTTTGTTAAGGGAGCAGGGCATGGAAGCCATGGAGGGCAGTGGAGCTTTTGTCTCAAGTAAACACCCAGGGCAATGAATGGCAATGGCCTATGGGAGCCAGGGTCTCGAGGCCCCCTAACCTCCCTCCTTCTCCTAGAGCTCCCTCCCAGAAAGATCTGGGTATATGCCGTGTTTAATAACTCCACTGTTCCTGACAGTTTTAGTCGCAGACCCTGAAAACATCACAACATGAGAATAGTACTTCAGTTGGAAAATCTAGGAAAGGGCTCTTGACAGCCTGGCTGGGGTTGTTGTGAAGTCTGGGCTCCAAAACATGTCTATTCCCATTGTCAAATATGAGCCCTACAAGAAACCCGTTTGCAAATATTACAGCATCGTTTCAAAGATGAAGGAACTGAGAAAGAACAGACTTAAATCACTTTCTTGGTGTCTGAGAGTTAAAGAATGGGAGCAGAGAGCCTCTCATACTGCTTTAGAAGTAGAATGTAATGGTGAACGGGCTACAGTAGTTCAAATTAATTTACTCTTTTCCAGACATTATGCTAAGCACCTTTTATGAATTATCTCATTTATCCTTCCATCAACTGAATGGCATAGGTTCTATGATTACGATCATTTCACAGAGGAGCTATTCAAGGGATACACATTTGAAAAACCTGCTCAAGAGCACACAATAGGGAGGAAAGCCTCAGCCAAGTGTGTGCTCTCAACCACTCATTCATGATGTGGTACCTGCGCCCAAAGATCTGTTCATCTATTAGCATTAAAAAATTGACTTCATGGAACAACAGGGACAGGTGCTATATAATGAAATGACAAGTTGTCTAGACTAAACCATAAGTTCTACAGGAATTCAGAGCAGGGAGATACCAAACCTATGGGACCCAAAGTAGTCATGGAAGACTTGATGGAAGAGGCTCTGGGTTCCAAAGGATGAAGAGGAGTTAGTTAAAGAAAAAATGGTGAGGTAACATTTAAGGAAAGGCATGATGACAGCACTTAAATGTCAGCAGTTATGATGGAAAGAGCAAAGGAATGCAATAAAAGAATAACCTTGGCATTCTGGAGGATAAAGAGAAGGAAATGAGTTAGAATGAAAAGGCCAGACTTTGAATCTTCTTTTCCTTCTCATCACTTCATCTTGTTATCATTATTATTTATATATTTTTCTTATTGTATTTTATATTCTGAGGTACATGTACAGATCATGCATAATTGTTGCATAGGTACATACCTGGCAAGGTGGTTTGCTGCCTCCATCCCCCTGTCACCTGTATCTGGCATTTCTCCCCATGTTATACCTCCCTACCCCCACTGTCCCTCCTCTAGTCCCCCCCAACAGGCCCCAGTTTGTGATGCTCCCCTCCCTGTGTCCATGTGTTCTCATTGTTCAACACCCGCCTATGAGAGAGAATATGTGGTGTTTGATTTTCTGTTCTTGTGTCAGTTTACTGAGAATGATGGTTTTCGAATTCATCCATGTCCCTACAAAGGACACGAACTCATCGTTTTTTATGGTTACATAGTATTCCATGGTGTATATCTGCCATATTTTCCTTGTCCAGTCTATTGCCGATGGGTTGGTTCCATGTTTTTGCTATTGTAAACAGTGCTGCAATGAATATACGTGAACATGTGTCTTTATAATAGAACGATATATAATCCTTTGGATATATACCCAGTAATAGGATTGCTGGGTCAAATGGAATTTCTATTTCTAGGTCCTTGAGGAATCACCACACTGTCTTCCACAGTGGTTGAACTAATATACACTCCCACCAACAGTGTAAAAGTGTTCCTATTTCTCCACATCCTCTCCAGCATCTGCTATCTCCAGATTTTTTAATGATCGCCATTCTAACTGGCGTGAGATGGTATCTCAATGTAGTTTTGATTTGCATTTCTCTAACAACCAGTGATGATGAGCATTTTTTCATATGTTTGTTGGCCTCATATATGTCTTCTCTTGAAAAGTGTCTGTTCATATCCTTTGCCCACTTTTGGATGGGTTTGTTTGTTTGTTTCTTATAAATCTGTTTTAGTGCTTTATAGATTCTGGATATTGGCCCTTTGTCAGATGGGTAGATTGCAAAAATTTTTTCCCATTCTGTTGTTTGCTGGTTCACTCTAATGATTGTTCCTTTTGCTGTACAGAAGCTCTGGAGTTTAATTAGGTCCCATTTGTCTATTTTGGCTTTTGTTGCCAATGCGTTTGGTGTTTTAGTCATGAAGTCCTTGCCTATGCCTATGTCGTGAATGGTTTTATCTAGGTTTTCTTCTAGAGTTTTTATGGTGTTAGGTCTTATGTTTAAGTCTTTAATCCATCTGGAGTT
>CAUYQU010026771.1:0-76021 GCA_963574635.1 Cheracebus regulus | reverse complement strand
AAAAATATTAAAAAATTTTTTTTTGTTTTTTTTTATTTTTTTTTTTTTTTAATTTTTTTTTTTTTCCCCCCCCCCCCCCCCCCCCAGCCAGCAGATAGGAAGCATTCTCTTTAAATAAATATAGTAAGTCCTCACTTAACGTTGTTGATAGGTTCTTGGGAACTGTGAACCTTTAAGCACAACCAGTTTTACCATAGGCTAATTGATATAAACAGGAGTTAAGTTCCTACAGCATATTTCTGGTCACAAAAAAATCACTAAACTTCTCAGTGAAGACCAAAACACTTCTAATATTAAACATAGAAATAAACGGAGCTATACATACAGTTAAGAAGGATTAATAAAAGCAAGATAATTATTTACCCAATTATTACAGTTCGAGGTCATGGGTAGCCAGAGTCTCTCTGGGCAGCTCAGGGTGGAAACCCACCCTGTTCCCGGTCCAAGAAGCCAACCCATCACAGCGTGCACTTTCACAGACACACCCACTCACTCAGACGGCGGCCGTGTAGACGTATGCACAGCTTCGGGATGTGGAGGAAACCGAAGCCCAGAGAAAACCCACGCACACGTGGGGAGAATGAGCAGACTCCACATAGACAGTGGCCCTGGCCAGGAATTTTTTGTCACCAACCTTGAATGAAACTGTGTTATTGAGGGCCTGCTATATGTAGAGCCAGGCATGCCTGTTTCTAGAGCAGGGTGCTACAGACCCTCGGCCGAGAGGGTGTGGGTTGGGCGTGGCTGTATCACATTTGGCAAATTCTCTAAACCCTTTGAGCCTCAGTTTCCTCACCGGTAAAACAGAGATAATAATGAGATCTACTTAACGAAATTAAATACAATATGTTTATGAGATCTTTGCTCATTGGCATGTTTTATAGTAACGCTTCAATACAAAGTGTTATTTTTGAGATGTTTTCTTTTTCAGGAAATATTTTTCATACCTTTAAAATAATTTGGTACTAAAAATAGATTTAGTTGGACATGTCCAAAGCTTGTTCAGATTTGTGATATCAAATCATTGTAAAATGTATACTTTTTTTGCAGCATCTTTATAACAGCAACAATAATAAATATAATCAAAATCATAAAATCATGTCAGTTTAATATTCTGGCAATTTAATACCCCAACGAAGGAGCTTTGCTTTAGTGGGCCTGGAGTAATTGGTAGGTTATTTTTCTATTTGTTTTCTAATTGTTTTATAGATTTAGAGAGTACAAGTGCAGTTTTGTTATGTGGATATATTATGTAGTGTCAAAGTCTGACCTTTTAGTGCCCCCATTACCCGAATAGTATAGGTTATTTTTCTATTTGTCTTTAAAAATCTGTACCTTTAGACACTATTCATGTGAATTCAATAATGAGAAAATCTTTTCTCATTTATTTGTATTAACCAACAAAAATGGCTGAGCCAGAATAGCATCTGATTTTGCATCATTTTGCAGTCTTTTAACAGTAGGTGTTTACGTTTTAAAGTCACGCTTCTTAAAGAAATGACAGAAGTAGGTAAAGATAATAGTGTTCAAGTTTTAGTTATTTTTCCTTCTAAATAATATTGTAGAATTATACTGCCTGCCAACTTGCTGGTCATTCTTTTCCTGAAGTTCAGAAAAGCAAAGGGGGCTGGGCACCATGGCGCGTGCCTGTAATCCCAGCACTTCAGGAGACCAAGACAGGCGGATCACCTGAGTTCAGGAGTTTGAGACCAGCCTGGCCAACGTGGTGAAACCCCATCTCTACTAAAAATACAAAAATTAGCCAGGCATGGTGGCGGGTGTCTGTGATCCCAGCTGAGGGAGGAGAACTGCTTGAACTCGGGAGATGGAGGTTGCTGTGGGCCCAGATCCCTACTGCACTCCAGCCTGGGCCACAGAGCGAGACTCTGTCTCAAAAAAAAAAAAAAAGCAAAGGATTGTAGTAAGCATCTATTTAATTTAAGTAAAGTAGCTTGAATAAGAGGATAATTTGGACCTAAAAATGAATTTTCAAAGTTTGGACCATTCCCCGTGTTAAGCGTCAGAATGATAAGCATGGAGGAGAAATTAACTTCAGCGTTGCCCCCGTAACTCCCATACGTTTTAAGCATTACAGCTGATAGGATGTTTTTTCATGTGGCGGTGGGGAAGTCTGAGCTGTCCCTTCCCAGGATCACAATGCTGTTATTCTAGGATTGTGATTATGTCAGTATACCTTACCACCTTCTATGTTCATCATTAGGATGAAGTACACGATGTGTAGCTGCACTGTCTTGTAATCAGTATGACAGAGTTGCCTTCGAAATTTTTTCAGAATAACTCCTTAAAATGTCCTTCTTTCTCTTTCTTTCTTTCTCTCCCTCTCTTTTTCTTTCTTTTCCTTCCTCCCTCCCTTCCTTCCCTCCTTCCTTCCTTCCCTCCCTCCCTCCCTTTCTTCCTTCCCTCCCTTCTTGCCTCCCTCCCTCCCTTCCTTCCTTCCTTCCCTCCTTCCCTCCTTTCCTTCCTTCCCTCCCTCCCTTCCTTTCCTCCCTCACTCCCTTCTTTCTTCCTTCCTTCCCTCCCTCCCTCTCTCCCTTTCTTCCTTCCTTCCCTTCCTCCCTCCCTCACTCCCGTCCTTTCTTCCTTCCGTCCGTCCCTCCCTCCCTCCCTCCCTCCGTGCCTCCCTTTCTTCCTTTCTTTTGAGACAGAATCTTGCTCTGTCACCCAGGTTGAAGTACAGTGGCGCCATCTTGGCTCACTGCAGCCTCTCCCTCCCAGGCTTAAGTGATCCTCTCATCTCAGCCTCTTGGTCACTGAGACTAGAGGCACAGATGACCAAGCCCAACTAATTTTTATATTTTTGTAGAGACAAGGTCCCCAAGGTGCCATGTTGCCCCAGCTGGTTTCAAACTCCTGGCCCCAAGTGATCTGCTCATCTCCGCCTTCCAAAGTGCTGGAATTACAGGCATGAGCCACCATACCAGGCCTAAGAGGTCTCATTTTCAAGAAAACTGTTTTTACCATCTCTCTCAGTATATTTTCTATTTATGAAGAGTCTAACATAATTTGTTAATTTGCTGTCTTCAACCTCTTTGTCTTAAACATAGATGCCGAATGTTCAAAATTTATTGTAGTATGGGAAGGGTCTTCCCATACAGATAGGTGTTTCTGAGCATGCTAACTAGGTTAACTAGTCTTCAGTGTTTCCTATCCACTGCGATACTACAACTCTTTTTCCCAAACCTAGAGAAATTTCTGACCTGCTTTTACTAGACTTCTTCCACCTGTTTGGCCATTTTCACTTTCTGGAAACAAGTTCATCTTTTGGTTCGCAGGTGGTATCCTTTAATCTCCTTCTAGGGTTGCCTTTCTAAAGCAGTTACATGAACACATTACTCCCCTGGTTATACATCTTAAATGTTATGTCCCTCGATGGATATGTGGATAAACGAAGTGTGTTAAATACACACAGTGGAATGTTACTCAGCCTTAAAAGGGAGGGAAGTTTTGACACATGCTCCAGCATGGATGAACCTTGGAGACATTATGCTAAATGAAATAAGCTGTACACAAACAACATTGTTTGATCCTATTTATGTGAAATATTTAGTATAGTGAAATTTGTAGAAACAAGAAGAATAGGGGTTACCAGGAACTGGGAGTAGGTGACAATGGGGTGTTACTGTTTAATGGGTATAGAGTTTCAGTTTGAGATGATGAAAAGGTTGTGGAGATAGATAGTGATGACGGCTGCTACTGAATTATATATTTAAAAATGGTTAAAATGGCCCGGGTGCAGTCATGCCTGTAATTCCAGCAGTTTGGGAGGCTGAGGCGGGCAGATGACTTGAGCCCAGCAGTTTGAGACCAGCCTGGGCAACGTGGTGAAACCCGTCCCTACAAAAACACAGAATTAGCCAGGCTTGGTGCTGCATGCCTGTCATCCCAGCTATTTGGGAGGCTGAGGTGGGAGGATCACTTGAGCCCAGGAGGTTGAGGCTGCAGTGAATCATGATTGTGCCACTGCACTCCAGCCTGGGCAACAGAAGAAGACCCTGTCTCAAAAAAAAGAAAAAGTTAAAATGGTAAATTTTATGTCATATGTATTTTACCACAATAAAAATTTTTAAAAATATATCAGTATGCCCCCACCTCCTACTAAATGAAGTGCAGATCTCTTAATGTCACCAGTATAGTTCTTTAACATTTCTTCTTGGTCTACCTTTTCATCCTCTTATCATAACCCACACCTGTTCCACACTACAGCCACATGGAACTACCCAAAATATGCCACCTCTTCCAAGAGTCCATGCCTTTTATGTGCAGCCAGTCCCCACAGCCTAGATTGCATTCTTTTTTCAACAAACTGCTAATTTCTCAGGCTACAGCTTCAACATCATGTTTTTGAAGGCTTCCCTAATGCCCTCATCTCACCTTTCTTCCCCTGATGGCATTCTTGCTTACTGGGCATGCTTTATAACATCACGTACCCTATTCCTGTATAGTATAAGCTTCTATAGAGAAGGGACTGTGTTTTATTTTTAACATGCATATTTACTTTAAAATATCTAAAATTAATAACATTACACATTGTATGCATGTACCAAAATACCCTGAAAATATATAAAACTATTATGTATCAATAAAACTGCAAACTTTCTCCCCACCAGAATCTAAACTTAATAAATTTTTGTGTTCTCTAAAAGTAGATAAGACTCTGTATACTTTAAGTTGTTTCCCTCTCTGTCGTCTTTCACTTTATTATTATTTAGCATTTTAGTTTGAATAATACCATTATTTACCAACATGTTAGCCAGTTTCTTCCTTACCAATGATTCTTTTATACTTTCTCCTCAGCTTTTCTTATAATAACTCTTTTTAAAAAATTTCATCCAGCCCCAAATGTCATATAGTAACTCTTTTAGTGATAATATATGGATAGTAAACTCAATCACTATCTTAAAAGAACCTTTATTTTATTATTACTTTCGAGTGCTAACATGAGTATAAAGTTCTAGGTTGGCAGTTGCTAGATTTTATTTTCATTATTTCCTAGCATCTATTGTTACCAACAGAAATGTTGCTGTCAGTCTAATTATTGTTCTTTTTGAGATAATCTGTCTTTTGTCTCTGGCTCCTTATAGGATTACTCTTTGTCTTTGGTGTTCTACAGTTTGATTTCAGTGAATAGAGGAATAGATTCACTTTAACCTGGCTCATAACTTCTTGTTAATGAGCCAGATTATTTGCCATTATCTCTTTACATCTGTTTTTCCCCTCTAGCTTTATGGAGGTATAATTGATAGATAAAAATTGGCTGTATTTACCAGGAAGAATGTGATGTTTTGATGTTTTCTATACATTGTGAAATGATCACTACAAACCAGGTAATGAACCTGTCCATCACCTCACTTATTTATTGTTTGTTTCTTTGTTTGTTTGTGTTTGATAAGATATTTAAGATCTACTCTCTAACAAATTTCAAGTAAACAATACAGGATTGTTAACTATAATTATCATGCTGTACATTAGATCCCTAATATATGTTCTTCTTACAATTGATCTCTTCACATCTTGCCTCTTTCTTTATTCTTTCCTTTTGGAGCCATCAGAAGATGTCTGTTGGAACATTTATTACTTTACAATTCTTACTTGTTTGCATTTTCAAGCTTTTTATTTTCTTGGGTTATTTCCACAGAGATAGCTTCCATTTCAGTTCACTGGATTTTAAAATTCAACAGCGTTATTTCTAATCACACAACTTTTGATAGAGATGTTTTAAACCATACCCTTCAATATCTTACTATCTTGTTATGATTTTTTTTTCTCCCTACTTTAGTCTCCTTTACCACTTCAAACATACTTATGTACTGTCTTTCTGATACTCTTTTACTTTCAGTTCTTGCTTTTGTTGGTTTCATCAGCCACATCTCCTTTGTATTGGTTTCCTCCCTAGTATGTATTACATATTTTAAAGGTAACTCATCTTCAGTGGGAGTTGCTTTTCTGGTGGAGTTCTATGTGTTCCACGTTGGGAAGTAACCCTCTAGACAGATTTTGCAATGCCTCTACCTAGGGCTCAGCAGTCTGGGGCAGTCGCGTTTACATTACTAATTAAAGAAAAATGAGTGCCCTTTAAAGATTATTTAAGACTAGGAAACAAAAAGAAGACAGAAGGAACTGTAATGTGGATGCCTAATGATTTACCATTGAAACTCTTGAAAATTCCTCTTCTTTGATGAGAGGAATGAGCAGGGCTCTCAGGCGAAGCTTTCCCAGGCATTTTTGTTTGTTTCTTAAGCTTTGGCTAACTTTCTCAAAACACTCTCATAATAAGCAGATGTTATCTCTGGTCCTCCAGAAAGGCAACAGGAAAAGTTCCTTGAGCATCCCAAAAAACTGCTGCCATGACCTTTGCTTTTGACCAGTCTCCTTTTGCTCTGACTGGACCACTTCCACCTCTTGGTAGCCACTGCTGTGATTGTGCTTTTGTAGCAGGAGTGGCTGCGGGAAACGGATCTCTCAGACACCGAATATAGGAGGAAAGAGGGTTTATTTGGCCGGGAGCAAGATGGCATAGTTGCCTAACAGCCAAGCTCCCCTAACAAAAGAAGGTTCTGCCTTTATATAGGCTTATACTTTAGATGTTACACATGGAAAAATCTTAGGTTTATAGCTTAACATATGAAAAGGGTCTCAGTTTACAGTCTCAGGAATTACATATGAAAAGGTTTTAGTTTACAGTCTTAGGAATGAAAAGGGGAAGTTGATCTGAGATGCCTGGGTTTCCCTCTTTACTTTGTCTTCAGGATCGTACTGGTAAAACCATGTTTCATCTTCTGTTACAGTGCTTTGAAGAAATTCATCAAGATTTTGGTCCCACTTGTTTAAAATTTTCATTGAAAGCTCTGCTTTTGTCTGCAGCTAGGGCACTCTGGTTTTGGTACCCATGGAGTGGAAAGTTTGCTCAACTTTAATTTTTCTGTCAGAATTGTGTAAGCTGAACCAGTTGAGATGTCTTTGGTGTCAGCTATTATTTCTGCTGTTTGTTATTTGTTTATTATTGTTATCATCAGAACAATAATCTCTGAGGGGAAAAAAAGAAAAAAATTAAAAAGGAAGAAAAAATTAGGGCATAAACAAGACGAACTTTTTCTTTGCAAATTGGTGTGGATGGTCTGCTGCTGTGGGCTCCTTCTTCCACATCATCTCACCCATTTTTAAAACAAGTTATTCATTTAAAAAGTGCTGATTTCTGGCCAGGCGTGGTGGCTCACGCCTGTAATCCAAGCACTTTGGAGGCCAAGGCGGGCGGATCACCTGAGGTCGGGAGTTCAAGACCAGCCTGACCAACATGGTGAAACCCCGTCTTTAAAAAAAACAAAAAACAAAAAAACAACTGCTGATTTGTTTACATCATTCTCTTCATAAAGTTTTTTTGTAACATATCAGTGATTTTACTATTCTTCTACCCAAGCTTCATCATAAATGTGGTGTTTGTTCTTGCTTCAATTTTAACAGAATTCATGTTGCTCTGACAGGAGCTCTTTTCAAACTGATGTCTTATTCTTCTTAGTGCCTCAAACTAGCTATGTTTCAGACAAGTTAAAACAAGCTAGTACAAGTTCATTTTGGTGCAAAAAAATTAAAATATGTTCATAGTTTTTTCATAATATGCATTTGCCATGAACTTTCTGAAGACCCCTTGTATACCCTGTTCCAAAGCGGCCACTGAAAGCCCAGTGCCTGCTGCTAGGGCCTATGCTCAGATCTTGAAATCCCACAGGAAACTAGCAATGTCATCTCTTGATAGTTGCTTTGGCTTTGGTTTTTCTTGGATCTCCGATATCTAGAGATTCCTTTTCTTTTGGGCTTTAATATGTATTCAAAATGTTTTGTGGTTGCATGTATATATGTTCCATTTATCCTGGAAATGGAAACTGTAAATTAATACTCTACAGTGTAGTTGTTAAGGTCCCCACAAGGAGGCATATCTTGGCAATCTTTCTTCTGTTTGTTTTCAGTCATTGACATGCCTCTAGTTTCTTTTAGCCCTTATTTATATGATTCACTAGTCTTTCTAGGCTGCAGTGGTGTCTGTGACTGTTTCATAATATTTCATAATGTTGGGAGATGTCTACCCACTTGACTGTTGCATTAATTTGCTATTGCTGTGGACCAACTTGCCATAAACTTAGTGGCCTAAAACACCCATGTATTAGCATTTATTTGGGTCTCACTGGAGCCATATCAAGTTGTCAGTTGAATGCAGTCTCCTCTGGAGGTTCTGGGAAGGAATCTGTGTACAAGCTCATTTTGGTTGTTGGCGGAATTCAGTTCCTTGGGGTTGTAGTACTGATGTCGCATTTCTTGCTGAATATGCACTGGGGGTTGCTCTCAGCTCCCGTAAGCTGCTTTTGGGTTCTTTCCACATGGCCTGCTCCACCTTCAAAGCCAGCAATGGAATATTCTCTCATATTGGGTATCTCCTCTCTGAATTCTCCATCTGTTATCAGCTGGAGAAAACACTCTGCTTTTAAAGAGTTCTGTGAAAGGAAAATAAAAACTCAGGACAGAAATTCACTATGGTAAAAGAAAAAAAAAATTAAGCTAAAAGCTGAGGCCTGCAAGAAACTGCCTTTCCTTCCGTTCCTAAGCAGATAGCTACAGATATAAATATCTCCATAGGTGGCTGCTCTAAGCTCACCTTATCTTATTTGCAGAGCTTGAGGGAAATACATAACTGACTGTTCCCCTGGCTGCTCCCTTTGCCTTGCAACATGTGGATTACCATAGCCTCCCCCTTTCCACTCTAGCCAGCTTTTCCTCTTTAAATATTGAAGCTGTCAAAATCATCCTTGAAGAAAGGCACAGACCACAGAATACTTCTATGATTTCATGTTTTTTCTTCCGGGCATGTCCTTAACCTTGGCAAAATAAACTTTTAAATTGATTGAGACCTGTATTAGATACCTTTTGGTTTCCAGCTCATATGACTGGTTAGGACCGTTTGGACAATCTCCCTATCTTTAAGCCAACTGTTTAGTAACCTTAATTATATCTGCAGAATCCCTTTTGCCATCTACTATTATGTAATCATGGGACTAATAACATGGTATCATGCTACTAATGTCATGGTATCATGGAATTCTGCGTATTACATCAGTTGACATTTACTGTCTGCTTCTTGACTATTGCCCATGAAAATGTACACTTTGAGCCACACTAAAACTTACATTTTAATATTCATTGTGATGCTCTTTCTTTGGTTTTGATAGGTCTGGCAATATTATGGTACTTGTATCTCTTTTGTCACCCGTTATGGATCAGACTTTCCTCTAGTACATAGAATACATGACAGAAAACAGGCTACAGTGGATTGAAGAAGGCATGTTGTAGAACTCACTTGACTCAAGGAAGTGTGTGTTTCAAGTGGTGCTTGCGTTTAATTCTGCCTGGCCCTGTGTTTGTTGGAAGGAGGCTCCCTCCATGTGTTAGTTTGCCAGGCTCAAATCTGCCTTATTTATCTTTATATTCCTAATACTTAGTAGTTTCATTCATTCATGGCAAGTGTTAAATAAATGCTTTTTGGAGAATGCTACTTTTTATTCTTTTTTTTGAGATGGAGTCTTATTCTGTCACCCAGGCTGGACTACAATAGTGTAGTCTCGGCTCACTGCAGCCTCTACCTCCCAGGTTCAAGCAATTCTCTTGCCTCAGCCTCCCGAGTAGCTGAGACTACAGGCGCATGCCACTACACCCAGCTAATTTTTGTGTTTTTAGTAGAGATAGGGTTTCACCATGTTGGCCAGGATGGTCTTGATCTGACCTCGTGATCTGCCCACTTCAGCCTCCCAAAGTGCTGGGATTCTAGGCATGAGCCACCACGCCCGGCTGGAGAATGCTACTTTTTATTCTGTGGAACTTGACGATTTTTTGTATCTATCTGGCCTTTGATAATATCTAAGTCCTTAATTGATCTAAAAATAATTTTGTTCCTGTGTTTGAAACTAATTTGTATTTCCTTTCTTTTCCTTCTTTTTTCTTTGCTATTCATATTAATTATTTTGTCTTTTGAACATCCAAGTAAATTTTCTTTCTAGTGGTAATATACAGTTGTCATGAGAGCATTTATTAAGTAGTAATTCTCATCCTGTAGTTCTGTTACTCGTAGTTTGTTATAGAGTAATCCCGAATAAAAAGTCAGTTAGGGTTTTACATTTTAGAAGATTTTTTTGTTCTAATAAGTATTAAATCTATCATTAAGTTTTCTTCTCATTTCCCAAATATCCATTCATATTTTTGCCTATTTATGTTTTCAAATAAATTTTATTATTTTAAAGCATTCTGTTCAGTTTTAATTCATTCTTCTAAATTTTTTGTTTTTGAATATAAAGAATGTAGACTATGATATGTAGTCACTATGTTGAATGGGCTGGTCTCAAACTCCTGGCCTCAAGTGATCCTCCTGCCTTGGCCTCTCAAAGTGCTGGGAATACAGGTATGAGCCACTGAGACTGGCCCTTAATTCATTCTTTGTTTCTCTGTTAGCCTACATATTGTTATCTTTAGCATTTGTCATCCTCCCAAGTTGAATGAGGTTTCACATTCCCTTATTCATATCTTTCATTATCTTTCCCTGCACAGTTTTATGATTATGTTTTTAAAAAGTTTCTTTGTCATGCCATAAGTCCTCTTGCATGTCGGGAATGCTTTTGGTCATGCCTGGGAATAGGGTCTCCCTCATTACCGCACCTTCTCCCTGTATATTTGTTTGCATATACAGAGACGCTGCTGCTTCTGAGAACTTTGCTAACCCTTCACCAGCCTTGCTGTGTTATAGCAATGCTGATGTTTCTTTTATTAGTTTGATGGATTTGAGCATGAAGAAACATCTTCTATTATCTTTCTAGCAGCTCCCCAATAATCTGATTCTTAGGAAGTTGAAAAAGGAGGGTTTGGAACGTCTTCCCTGCCTGCATTTTCTCCCAGCTGGTTCCTGGCCCTCCCTTTACAGCCCCACAGAATTTGCTTCCTCCCCATTCTTCAAGAATGCCCTTCCTGTGTTTAAAAACCGATGCTGGATTATGTTTCCCTTAATTCTGCTTGATCTCCTAATAGGGAGTCATTTTATCCTGCAATTGTAAATCACTATTTCTGTTGCCAGTAAATTTCTCAGTAATCCTCTGTGTTGATTGGCACAGTTTTACCTGCTTTCAGTGGAGAAAGTCAGAGCGTAGACTAATAGTACTGAGAAACTGCCAGTTTTACTTTGTTGAGTTGGCATCTAGCTACATGTGCTGTCTTATTTCCTTCGCTTTATCTCCTTCTTTTTGTTGATGAGGATTTTGCAGCTTGAGAGTGCTTTGTAGGTGCAGGAGCAGCTAGTCACGGTCTCCTCTGCAGGTTACTTTTGGGACTGCTTTATTTTCCCTGCCACTCCCCAGGCCCAGGCAGGAAGAAGTGGAGGAGTGTGCCTCATGAATGATTTATCAACTGCTCTGGAGAGAGAAAGTGCTGAAATTAAGAAAGACTAGGCTCATTTTCATCTTTTATATTCTTCACTTCGAAGATTGTTTTGGAAAAACTGGACACTTCTGATTAGTGAGCCACAGAGCTTCAACCAATTCAGCTAGAATATTCTATATACCTGTTGGAGATAGCAGCATTTGCCTTACCTCTCTCCGAGCGGTATTGGGATACTCAACTAATATGATACATGTAAAATTGCCTTGTGATACAAAGGACTGTTATGAATGACTATTATTTTTATAATGGCAATGGTGAATATTATAAACCACTTACTGCCTGTTTATTAATAGGATGGATTGTTAATTGACAACATTCTACCTTCCTTCTATTTTGCTCCTCTTCCTTCACAGGGAAAAAGTGAACAATTATTTACTTAATGCCTGAAAGTTAAATGCTAAAGGAAAACTTTTTTACCAGCTGATCATAGGTCTGTAAATAGAATTGAAAGATTGGCCCATCTCAGGTTAGTAATCGCCAGCTGTCTTCACAGTTTGGCACAAAGCAGAGGTACTTTCACTGACACACGAAGCATCCAGCCTCTGGACCTGGAGAGGGCGGAGCCCTGGCTGGGTGGGCTGCACGGTTGTGGACAGGGGCGTCTGCACCTTCTCTGGTCTTCCCTGGGGCATGTTTTCTCAAGGTGATCATTTAGTTACCATAGCACAAGTCAAAGCACCTACTTAGCAGTGGTGACCCCATTAGAAAAGAATTGAATTTAGAGAGAAATAAAAGTGCTGAGCCATTAGAAAGCGAAGTTGTTTCCATAATTAGGGGACTATTTAAAGCCCCGTGGTGTACACACAAGGTTTCACTTTCTAAAATTGTTTCTCCTAATGTAGGGACAGTGTTTCCAGGAGCAGAAAACTGTGGTGTTATGTTGTAATACGAGGGCTGTAAGACAGTGCATTAACCTGACTGTGGAAAAGATGGTAAAATATGTACCATAGCAATTAGCGCCTATTTGTTTCTTACCATGTCTTTCTCCCAACATATACTCCTTCACTACACGCCATCTATTGGTCCTTTGAATTGTTCTCTTATCTGTTTTACCAAGTCGACCCTCCCAGTGAGGGAGAAACTCCCCCATTCCTTTCTAGCACTGTTTCTGTGACTCCTGGAGAGGTGCTCAGGAGGTAGACTCATGGCCTGCATTCACCACTGAGGTCGAAGACTGCCTTAGCAAAGATGGGTTTTGTCAAAATAGTGGCTGATACTGCAACGAAAGAAGAATCGTAAAAGAAGCGAGCTTCCCTGGCTGCCCACGGGCGACATTGAACTAGGAATATATTATAGCTGTGTCCTGTGTGAGTTCACTGGCTCAAAAAGCAGGGCTTTGCCAACTTAGTTTCCTCACTCAGTAAGCCACAAATGGGACAACCTATAAATACAGCTTGTTCTTAACAGCCTGTAGGACAGTGCTCTGCAGGCGATGCATTTGGATCTCTGAAAGAGGCCCCCATTGGGCTGTTTCCATTCCCTTCAGATACAGAAGCTGCAACTTGCCCTCTTCTGAGCCTGCAGCATTTCACTCCAGCATTATTTATAAACAACCCAAGTTGGAAACAAAGAAATGATGAAGTAAATTGTAATAATCACACTAATGGAATGTTGCAAACAAATTATGATTAATGTAACAATGAAAGAGAATTTTTGTGATAAAATATTGAATGAAAGTAAGAATTATATGACTCTAAGATGATAGCTGTGCTAAAGAATATAGATACAAATTGAACAAATGGAATCAGAACCCAAAAGAAGAAGAGCAGCCATTTGTTGGCATGATTTGTTTATAATTTTTTTCTAGGAATGCACAGTGTATAATGACTAATTTTTTATTGTAATTTCTTTTCTTTTCTTTTCTTTCTGCGACGGAGTCTTGCTCTGTCACCCAGGCTGGAGTGCAATGGCACAATCTCGGCTCACTGCAACCTCCACCTCCCGATCAAGCAATTCTCCTGCCGCAGCCTCCCAGGTAGCTGGAATGATACGTGTGTGCCACCACACTGAGCTGATTTTTGTATTTTTAATAGAAAAAGAGTTTACCACATTGGCCAGACTGGTCTTGAACTCCTGAACTTAAGTGATCTGCCTGCCTCAGCCTCCCAAAGTGCTGGGATTACAGAGGCGACCACCAGGCCCAGCAATTTTTTTAATGTAAATTTTTGTCACACTATTTTTTTTTTCTTGCTAAGACAAAGTCTTGCTCTGTCCCTCAGGCTGGAGTGCAGTGGTGCAGTCTCTTCTCATGGCATCCTCCACCTCCAAGGTTCAAGCAGTTCTCCTGCCTTAGCCTCCTGAGCAGCTGGGATTACAGGCATGCCCCACCATGCCCAGCTAATTTTTGTATTTTTAGTAGAGATGGGGTTTTGGCATATTGGCCAGGCTGGTCTTGACCTCAGGTGATCCTCCCACCTCAGCTTCCCAAAGTGCTGGGATTACAGGCGTGAGCCACCACACCTGGCCTTTTCACACTATTCAAAGAAGGATTTATTTCATTCACTCAGCCTCCATTCAGGCAGTGTGCCAGAGCCCAGGCAGGCGCGTGCAGCCAATAAAGGAACATTTCCCCTGGTGTCTACCTCTCCAAGGTTCTGAGACATATAGTTTTAAAAATCACACTAATCTCCTTGATTAAAAATTTTATCTCAAATATAAAGCAGCAGTCACAGGGACAGCAACGTTTCAGTCACAAGGTTTGTTTCATAGTTATTTTGTCTTTTTATTAAAACAAAACATAACAGTAGCAGCCATGAGAAAGCCTCACCTTTCCATACCCATCACTTCTGGCTGCATAGTACCTTATGCTGGGATTGGTGTTTCATGTATTCTGAGTTTTCTGATTGTCATTGATTTCATCATTGGCTGACTTCCTTTCTGCAGAGATGAAAGAAAACCCCTAGTGTCTAAAGGCGTGAGTTGTTATTTCTTCTCACTATAAGGTAGATGGTGTTTTTCACCTTAAACTTAGCCAATGCTCTCTGCTCTAGGTACTCCCTGCAGTCGCTCATGGGACAGGACAGGCAAATTTCAGGAAGCTTTTCTTTTGACGAGTACAAACAGTGGTGTTAGGGGTTACATGGTGTCCCCCAAAAAGATGCATTCAATCCTAACCCCCCATACCTGGGCATGTGACCTTATGCAAAAATCAGGTTTTTGCAAATGATATCAAGAAGAGGCTGTTAGAGGGCCCTTTATCCAGTGCAACTTGTGCCCTTATAAGAGGAAAATTTTGACCCAGAGGCTCAAAAGGAGAGCTCCATGTGACAACAGAGGGACAGATTGGAGTGATGCAGCTGTAACTGACAGAACGCTGATGATTGACAGCCACCATCAGAAACTAGGAAGGGACAAAGAAGGATTCTGATCAGACTCTCAAAGGGACATGGCCTAGCTGATGCATTGATTTCCAGCTTTCAAATCCAGAACTGTAGGAGACTGTAATACATTTCTGTTGTTTTTCATGTACTTAGTTTGTTGTATTTTGTTACAGTAGCCCTAGGAAACTAATACAGGTGGTAAATGCAAGGGTTATATTAAATAAAAAAGCACTGCAATGAGAACCTGATGGGGGAGTGGAAATAGGCAGGTGGTATAGACCTGGTCAGATCTTTTAAAAACCCACAGGGCAATTACACTTTAAAACTTACAGGTTTGTCTCATGAAGTCCACAGAATCAAATGTGACTTATTAAAAAACAATTTAAAGAGAACTTATAGGCTAGAAAGCAGAAAAACACAGGGTTACTTAGGAAAAATTATTGAACCGAAAGCAAAAAGAAAGGGGAAAATTATAATACCTGACATTTCTAGCCAGTACTTATTCTAAAACAAGGACTATAAAAGCAACAGTTGACAAATTTACTTATTTAGGAAGTTTAGATTTTTTTTAAATATGGTGATTTAGGAAGCTAAATGCCATTATAGGATGTTTTTATTGCCTGTGTTCTCCAATCATTAGGACATGCTTTCCAGCACTATGTGTGCTTGACACAAACCTTCCTGGAAGGCCAGAAGGTTTTGCAAAAGCTTTGGGAAAGAGTTATGGCTAAAGGCAGCCTAATCCTCTTGCCTTGAGCTAATAGCAAAGAGCAAACAAAGGAATGTAGAGGAGTTTATCAAAATAGCTTGTTTACTCATGTTGTCCTGAAACTAACCTTTGATCATTTGTGCGCAGGACTGCTCTCTACTCCAGGGGTTGACAGTGTTTATCACCCACAAATTGTGTTTGCTCCAAGCCTGTGTCATTAAATCTATTCTACAATAAATACAAGGGTATCCAGCATATTGGAGCTGCACAACCAGACTCCCTCTTCGGGGTCTGTAAGCTGTGGGGTCCCCTAGCCACACTCTCACAGGCAAAACAGCTGTGTCTGCGAACTCCTTTTATCCATCGCTCAGCCAGAGTCTGCAGGTCAGATTTGACAGAAGCAATTATTAATAATGTCCAGCTTTTCATTAGGACAATGACTCAGTTAATTTTGCTCTAGAATAAGCAGTATTCAGAAGGAGGCTCCTGCATTCAGGGCGTGTCTTCGGTATTCTACTGGTGAACATTTATGCTGTTATTTGTGTAATTTAACAATTTTTGAATAGTGAATATAAATGATGCACACAAATATTCCTCTTCTAGATTGTCTTCTGTGTATTAATTACCAGTTCATTAGATAATTATATGTTCTTTTAAGACCATAATGTCAGTCCCTGGACTGAAACCAGCAGGTAGATTGCTGGAAGCCTTGGCCTCTTTTTCCATTTACAGAGTAGGCAACGTTACTTTGGTCCTTGATGTAAATTCCAGTTTTCAGGCTACACATCTTATTCATTTCTTCATTCTGCTAGGACCACAACTAACGACCTAGGTAGGCCCTTGCTGTGAATTCCTCACTATATTGTTTGTTCCTTAATTCTGACCTCTGTTTATCCAGGCCATGGCCATGTCTTTCAGAAGAAGGAAGGGAGGGAGAGTGGGAAAATGCTCGTTAAGACCTGACCACCTTCTCTCCCAATTCATTCTTTCCATGGCTATGACTGAGCACTAAGTCCTCAGCAGAAGTTTTGACCAGGAAGTTAGCAGGTAGCACATTACCACCTGTTGACAGTGATCTCTAACTGTGACATCATCCCCAGAACAGTTCTCCACTGTACATTTAAGGATGTCTTGGGAGAGCCTGCCAGGCTATAATTCTTACAGCATTCTTTTGATTTAACAACATGGGAACAATAGCCATCTAAAAAGGATATGAAGTCCTCTTTTATTACTGAAGATATATTACATGTTATCATTATGGAAAAACTGGAAAATATAGAAAAGTAGAAAGAAAAACAATTGAGTTCTGCTGGCCTGCCCTGCTTGTTGTAAGACCACACTTATGAACTAGTCTCTACTGCCTTTGTGAAGGGCTCATGAATTACCTGTTCAATAACTCACTCTAGAATGTTGCTGGAGTCTGGCAACTAAGTCTCAATTTGCCATTTCTATAAATAACCTTATTACCTTCCTGCAAATTAGAACTTTTGCTCCAGAAGCCTCCTACCTTCTGGAAACTCTCTTTTTCATCATTATCCTGCACAGTTTACCAACACAATTGCACAATAAAACCTCAAAATTCTTTGGGTATCTTGGGACAATTTATGTGGACCTTCCACTGGAATGTAAGTTCCTTTTATTCACTGCTATATCCTCAGAAACTGGAACAGTGCCCCGCAAATGTAGGTGTTCAATACATTTTTAAAAATAATAGCTTCTGCTGGTCATGGTAGCTTATGCCTGTAATCCCAGTACTTTGGGAGGCCAAGGTGAGTGGATCACGAGATCAAGAGATAGAGACCATCCTGGCCTGCATGGTGAAACCCTGTCTCTACTAAAAGTACAAAAATTAGCCTGGCGTTGAGGCGCATGCCTACAGTCCCAGCTATTCGGGAGGCTGAGGCAGAAGAGTCACTGGAACCCAGGATGCAGAGGTTGCAGTGAGCTGAGATCGCACCACAGTACTCCAGCCTTGTGACAGAGCGAGACTCCATCCCAAAAAATAAATAATAGTTTCATCGACATTTATTTCAGATATCAGAAAATTTACCCATTTAAAGTATACAATTCAGTAGCTTTTAGTATGTTTGCAGTTGTCCAACCATCACCACAATCTAATTTCAAAGCAGTTTCACCACTTTTTTTTCCCAAGAACGAGTCTTGCTCTGTTGCCCAGACTGGAGTGCAGTGTCACAATCTCTGCTCACTGCAACCTCCACCTCCAAGGTTCAAGCGATTCTTGTGCCTCAGCCTCCCGAGTAGTTGGGGTTACAGGTGTGTGCCACCTTTCCTGGCTAATTTTTGTATTTTTAATAGAGACAGGGTTTTGCTATGTTGGCCAGGCTGGTCTCGAACTCCATCCCTCAAGTGATTGTCCCATCTCAGCCTCCCAAAATGCTGTGATGACAGGCAGGAGCCACCACATCCTTTTTCATCACTTCTAAAAAATCCTCAGATGCTTCAACAGTCTGTCACACTCACTTCCTTCCCACCACTGGCAGCCACTGATTTACATTCTATCTCTATGGATTTGTGTATTCTGGACATTTCATGTAAATTGAATGGTATGAAATGTGGTCCTTGTGTCTGGTTTCTTTCACTTAGCATAACGGTGTCAAAGTTTATCCATGATACAGTAGATATGCCGTTCCTTTTTAATTGCCAAATACTATTTCACCAGATAGATATATAATACCATGTTATGTTTATCCATTTTAAGCTGATGGACATTTGGGTTATTTCCATTCATTTAGGTTGGCTTTACTTATTTCAGTAATGTTCTACAGTCTCCACTGTACAAGCCTTATACTTCTTTTGTTAAATTTATTCCTGAGTATTCTTTCTGATGCTGTTAGTATATAGGGTTCTCTTCTTAATATTAAGAATTAATATTATTTTAATATTATTAATATTATTTTAATATTAATATTATTTTCTATCTTAATATTATTTTCAGCTCATTGATTCCTAATGTGTAGAAATACAATTGACTTTAGTATATTGATTTTATATTATCTTTGCTGAACTCTAGTCATACCTTTGTGAACTCCTTAGGATTTTCTATATACAAGATCATGTGATCTGTGAATAGATACAGTTTTACATATTGCTTTCCAATCTGGATACTTTTATTTGCTTTCTCACCTAATTGCCCTGGCTCGAACCTCCAGTTCAATGTTGGATAGATGTGGCAAGAGCAAAATCCTTGTCTTTTTCCTGGTGTTAGGGGCAAAGATTTCAAGCTTTCACTATTATCTATGATGTTAACTATGGATTTCCATAGACCCTGTTTATCAAGTCTAGTCAATAAATATTTGAGCATGAATACACATTTGTATGTATTTTAAAATATATTCTTTATAGTGTTTGCTTTTGGGTCTTGTTAATAAATCCATTCCTAATCCGTGGTTAGAAAGTTATTTCTGCTACATGTACTTTTAATAGTTTGCATTTCACATCTAGGCCTTTAATTCATGTAAATTTATACTGTATGTGGTATGAAGTTGG
Source organism: Cheracebus regulus (assembly GCA_963574635.1). Taxonomy (NCBI): domain Eukaryota; kingdom Metazoa; phylum Chordata; class Mammalia; order Primates; family Pitheciidae; genus Cheracebus; species Cheracebus regulus. Next base: position 56,998 of record CAUYQU010026771.1, on the reverse strand, counting down.
GATTCTAATTTTGTAATTTATCTGAAAAGCCAATTTTCCTAACATCAGTTATATTCTTATTCTATTTGGTAGACAATTTTATAGAAATGAAAAATAAATTACTATGGGGTACTATATTATACTTTCTTTTATTTATTATTTATGTTTTTTAGAGAGGGGATCTCATTCTGTTGCCGGCATGCACTGGTGCAGTTATAGCTCACTGCAACCTTGCACTCCTGGGCTCAAGCAATCCTCCTTCTTCAGCCTTCTGAGTAGGTGGGATTACAGGCTAAAGAGCCAAACCACACTGTACAACTCTTAAGGCTGGGCAGAAATTTTGAATAGAACACGATTATATGGCACCCAACGCCAGGTTCCATTGTTCAGCCCGCATTGTATTGTATGTAGAAGGAAATATGGGAGTCAGAGCTTCACTTTCAACTTCCAAATCTCACTTGAATGCATTTCATTGGCAGAACCTAAATAGTATTCGATCCTTAGGTACGGGGACTTTGAGAAATATAATTTTCACCTTTCCCTCCCCTTCCCTAGAGATGAGGCTAGGAGATAGATGAAGCTGTGAAATGAAGTCTGACTGTCAAGGTCCTAGCACAAGATTCTTCCAATTATCTTCTAATAGATCATTTTTTTCCTCAATATTTTCCTCCTTCTGCATTACAATTAGCTGCTATTGTTTCTTATATATCATATATTTCATCTTTCTTTCTTGGATTCACTTTTCATTTTACTGGAATACCTCCTCCAAAAATTTTTTATTTGTATGCAGGTGATACTATTCTGAGTTTTCAAATGTCCAAAAATAGTTGGTTTTGTTTTCACACGTGATAGATAATTTGTGCAATAAAGAAATTCAAGGCCTAGCATGGTGGCTCGCAACTGTAATCCCAAACTTTGGGAGGCTGAGGTAGGAGTTCGTTTGGGCCCAGGAGTTCTCTAGAACTGGGCAACATGATGAAACCCTGTCTCTACAAAAACAACAATTCCCTAGGTGTGGTGGTGTGTACCTGTTGTCCCAGTTACATAAGCACACACACACACATTTTTAATTCTAAAGAAAAAATTTGGAATTTCTTTGTTTTATTTTTCTTTTTTACTTTTTTTTTTTTGAGATAAGGTCTTACTCTGCCACCTAGGCTGGAGTGCAGTGGTGCAATCTTTGCTCACTGCAGCCTCCACTTCCTGGGTTCAAACAATCCTTCCACCTTACCCTCCTGAGTAACTGAAAGGTAGAGGTGAGAACATTCCTCTAGTTCCAACATTGCCCCTTATTTTCTTTTCCTTTGTGTGTATGTGTGTGTTTGCATGTGTGTGTACGTGTGTGCATGTGTGCGCATGTTTGTACGTGTGTGTGTACCTGTGTGTGTGTGTGTGTGTGTGTGTGTGTGTGTGTTCATGTCCACATTAGGGGAATGGCCTCACCTCTGCCCTTCAGATTTGTAACTTGCCTTCAGCCACATGGAACAGGTTTTCTGGAGCCAGATAGCTTGACTTTGAATTCTGACTCAGCTAATTTTTCGCTGTTTAAGAAAGTGACTTAAGCTCTCTCTCTCTTTTTTTTTTTTTTGAGACAGAATCTCACTTTGTTGCCCAGGCTAGAGTGCAGTGGCACAATCCTGGTTCATTGCAACCTCCATCTTCCGGGTTCAAGCAATTTTTCTGCCTCAGCCTCCTGACTAGCTGGAATTACAGGCACCTGCCACCATGCCCAGCTAATTTTTGTATTTTTAGTAGAGACAGGCTTTCTGCACGTTGGCCAGGCTAGTCTCGAACTCCTGACCTCAAGTGATCCTCTCGCCTTATCCTCCCAAAGTGCTAGGATTACAGGCATGAACCACTGCGCCTGCCATTAATCTCTTTAACTCTGTTTCCTCACCGGTGAGATGGGAAGAATAATAGTCCCCGCCTCACTGGGCTAGTTTGATGATTAGGTACTCGAGTACGTTTAAAATGTGAAGAACAGAGCGTGGGCCTAACACGTAGGAGGTACTTAATACATATTAGCTGCCAGCATTGTCAACAAGTATTCCACTTGTTCATTTTGTTTTCATTTTAACAATCATATTTTGAATTTCCAGTGATTTTTATTATTCTCTGATTTTATTGCCCTCTTTTGTAGCAGCCTATTTTTGTTTTATGGAGGCAATATCCTTTCAAATTTTTCCAAGGTTATTGATTACTATTTTAATTATTGATGTTAATTGTGGTTTAAAGCTTTTCTTTGTTCCTTTAATCTTCTATTCGTTTATCATAGTCTTTCTCTTTCATGGTCTGTTTTTTAAATTTCTCAATGTCGGCAATCCTTGCTTGCCTCTTCCCTTTGCTCTGGGAGGCGCTCTCGTGATTAGGATACTTGCCTGCTTTCTCAGAGTTATCCACTCACTGACTGCGTGTGAGGTTTGCTGTGGCGTCTGAGTGCATAGGTGGGTGGTGTCTGGCCAGGTTTCTCTCTGGTGTGTGTAGGGGAGCACTCCCCAGGTAGCCACTGGAAGGAGAGGTCTGCCCTAGAGGTGTGGTGCTTCAGAATAAAGTAGATTTCATTCCAGGGCGGACTCTGTGGACTCTCCTTTTCTCTGAGGCCCCGTGCTGCCACCAGGGCCCCAGCAGGTGGATCTCTGTCTCTTGAGAGAGCAGTTCTCTGGCGTTAGCGTGCGATCCGCTTTTCGTTTTGTGCATCACCCCACGATCGTGCCTTGGCCCGTTCTGTCTCTTTGCATCCATCGGCTCAGGGCTTGGAGCTTCTCCAGTGCTGTCACCAAAAGTCCTGTTCTTCCTTTTTCCAGGAAATGAGTTTTCTCTATTCCTTTCCAGTCAGTGCCATGCCAACTGCTTTCTAGCTTCCAGGAATTATTTGAAATGATGGGTCTATTAAGGATGTCCATTCTTATTTTCCGGTGTTGCTATGGTTTATTTTCTTTTGTCTGTTCTTATGTCCTGTCTGCCTCCAGTCACTGTTCCCTTCAGTGGAACTGTGCACAGGAAAGAGGAGAACTGGATGGACATTTATCTGCCCTATTGAACTAGAAAGTCTTCTTTTTTATTCTGAGCTTTCCAAGATTGTATTAATGATGCCAGTTTCCTCCCAGATAGATTAATGTGAATATATTTTTTGTGTGGGCTGTGTCTCTGGATGTTCCCTCGAATCATGGTGATTCTTGTCTCCATGATTTGCCTCTTCAGAGAGCTCAATTTTCTCTTTAATGAACACTTGGGGGCTTGGTCTGTTGCTACAACACCCTGCTTCTCTCAAGCTTTGATAATAAATTGAGTGTGTTAAGGAACTATTATTAGAGAACTATAAGACAGTCGCCCATCTCCCAGATATCCCCATACCATTGTCTGTCAAAGGTACCTGAAATACCTTTTTGTCTTAAGGAATCTCCATATGAAAATGCTAACGTCCTAAGAAAGAATAAGACCTTAAGGCTTAAATAAATTTCAGCCAACACCTTCTTTTGGAAGCTTGGGTTTGTAGATACATAAAGGAAGGGAGATGATGGGAGGATGGGGAGGATATGACAAGGACTCTCTAAAAGGGAAGAAGGTGTAACTGTATGCTTCTCACTTTTCTTCTCTACCCACCCTGGCTGATATCACATAGCTTGTTTCTTATTTTGAATTGGCAGTAGGAAGTCAGCTGCATTCCTAGGCATAGGGATAAGTGCTATTATAGAATGAGTGTTTGTGTCCCCCAAAATGTAGAATCTCCAACCCCCAGTGTGACTATATTTGGAGGTAGGGCCTTTATGGAAGTAATTGCATTTAAATGAGGTCATAAGGGTGTGGCCTGGATCCAGTAGAATTAGCGTACTTCTTAGAAGAAATGCCAGAGTGCCCTGCGCGGGGGCTGCCCTCACCAGAAACTGACCTTGTCAGACCTTGATCTGGGACCTCCAACCTCCAGAGGTTTGAGGAAATAACTTCTGTTATTTAAGCCACCCATTCTACAGTACTTTTTTTTTTTTTTTTTTTAATGGAACCTGTAACAGACTCATACAGTTGTCTTTAGGGAAAGATTGAAGATAGAAAAAAAGCAAAAACATGACACAATTTTGGGGCCAGGAGCAGTGACTCACGCCTGTCATCCCAGCACTGTGGGAGTCCGAGGTGGGCGGATCACCTGAGGCCAGGAGCTCAGACCAGCCTGGCCAACACCCTGAAACCCTGTCTCTACTAAAAATACAAAAATCAGCCAGGCATGGTGTCATATGCCTATGATCCCAGCTACTCGGGAGGCTGAGGCAGGAGAATGGGATGAATCCAGGAGGGGTGGAGGTCGCAGTGAGCTGAGATCACACCGCTGCACTCCAGCCTGGGCAACAGAGCAAGACTCTGTCTCAAAAAACAAAAACAAAAACACAATTATGGATCATCAGCATTTCCTTTTTAAATAAAAATTGAAGGGGCCTCATGTTTGGGATCTTCTTAGCTAAGATTAAAACCAAGCTCTGGAATGCCACAGTCCCGGTGACGAAAATGATTTTTCTTTTAAATTTGTGAAGCAGTTTTGCATATTTTTTCATGTCTGAATATCAATTTCAGGAAGGTTGACTCCCCTAATTCCAACCAATTTGGCGAAATACATTGAAAATAAATCGCTAACTTACTTTCAGTAGCGTATTATTGACCAAGGAAACACAGAGCAGGATTTTAAGCCAATTAATCCAGCAGCGAATGGGGTCCAAGTGGTTGTCATTTCAGATGGTCGGTACTTTTGAGTCAGGCTGGAGCTATATTTGCTTTGCTCTGGCTGAAGCAGCCAGGGAATTTGCTATAGTGTGATTTGCACCCCTGCTGCAGCAAAATATGGCACTCTCAAGATCAGAAGTCTCTATTTTAAGTTTTTCCCCTTGCACATTAAGGCCTCTCTGCAGATGCGTGTGACTAGGTAAGACATATTCATGGAATATTTAGAAAATAGGCCATTTCCCCACTCATGCATTTTCAGTCTTTCTACTCAAGTTAATCCCTCAAGCATGAGCATTCCTTTTGCATTGTCACTCACTCTCTTGGTGGTGTAAACCAGGCTTGTGGCTTTGAATATCGACTACACAATGATGCCTCCCAGTGTGTATCTCCAGCCCTCTGCCCCATGAACCCTGGACATGTTTATCCTGTGGCCTATTGAGCAGTTCCATGTAGATGTCTCTTGAATTTGGAGACTGGCAACCCCATTCTTCCAGCTGCTCGGGGACACCTAGGACTCTTGTTCTTGTGTCATACCTTACATCTTGTCCATCAGCAAATCTCACGTGCTGTGTCTTAAAATAAATCAAGGCTCTGACTCCTCAGGGCCTTCAGTGCCACCACCTTGGTACAAGACACCATCCTCGCGCCTGGATTATTGCAGAAGCTGCCAACTTGTCTCTGTTTCTGCCTTTGACTGCTAAACTCTCTTTTCAACACCGAAGCTGGAGGGAGCTAATCCTGCAACGCTTCCAGTCTCACGGTGAGAGCCAAAGATCCCTCGTACTAACCTACAACGTGGCCTCCCATTGTCCCCTCCCAGACCTTCTAGCGCTTTCCCTTTTCTAGTCAAGCTGACCTTCTTGCTGTCCCTGCAATACATGGGCACAGTCCCGTTCCTCAAGCCTTTGCGTTTCTTTTTCCCTCTGCCTGGGAACGCTTTCCTGTCAGCTTTCCACGTGATTGACTCCTCATCTCTTCTAAGTCCTTGCTCAAATGTGACCTTCTAAGTTCACAGATTCTCTCTTCAGCAGTGTCTAATCTGCTATTTAGCTCATCCATTGAGTTTTTAATAGCAAAAATCTTTTTGTTTTTAGAAGTTGTGCTTGGTTGTTTTTCAAATCTGCCAGGATCTCTCTCTTTTTTTTTTTTTTAAGTCTTGTACCTTGCTACTTTATTTATTTAGTTATTTATTTATTTATTTATTTTTTGCCCAGGCTGGAGTGCGGTAGCACGATCTTGGCTCAATGCAACCTCCGCCTCCTGGGTCCTGGTTCAAGCAATTCTCCTGCCTCAGCCTCCCAAGTAGCTGGGATTACAGGCACGTGCCACCATGCCCGGCTACTTTTTGTATTTTTAGTAGAGACAGGGTTTCACCATGTTGGCCAGGCTGATCTCGAACTCCTGACCTCGTGATCCACCCGCCTCAGCCTCCCAAAGTGCTGGGATTTCAGGCATGAGCCACCACGCCTGACCCTTTTTAAAAAAAACTTAAGCACCTTGTTTTATATGTATATGCCAGAATTCCGTCATCTGAACTCTTTGGGACCTAATACTCCTGTCTCTTTTCCGTTGCTTTTCTCTGTGGTGCCTGTGTGTTTTGTACTTTTTGTGTGGTTTTGTTGTTGTTTGGATTTTTGTTGTTGTTCTTTTGAGACAGGGTCTTGCCCTGTTCCCCGGGCTGGACTGCAGTGGTTTGATCGTGGCTCGCTGCAGCCTCAACTCAGGCACTCTCCCACCTCTGCCTCCCGGGTATCAGGGACTACAGGTGCACACCACCATGCCTGGCTAATTGTTTTTCTTTTAGAGTCTTCGTAGAGATGGCGTCTCACTGTGTTGCCCAGGTTGGCCTCAGACTGCTAGGCTCAAGCGATCCTCTTCCCTTGACCTCCCAAAGAGTTCAGATTATAGCTGTGAACTATTCCACTTGGCCTGTAATTTTGAATTGTAAGTTCTGGTTTGTCTAGCTTCTCTCTGGGGTTGACAAAAGTTCTTCCAGAAGGAACTTCTAATTGTCTCTGCTGAGTACCTGTGGCACTGACAACTGAGGACAACTTTAAGTTAATTTCTCCCCCTGGGGTTTATTAAACCAAACTGGTAATGAAAAGCCAAGCCCAAATCTATGTGAAGCAAACCTGTAGTTACTAATTCTTGAAGGGGAAGTTTATCTTCATACGGAGCCCAGTGGCCAAAATTTTTTTTCTGGTCTACCGTTTCACAAATGAGGTTCTACTTCTTTTATTTATTTGTATTATTTTTATTTTCCTTTGAGACAGAGTCTCACTCTGTCACCCAGGCTGGAGTGCAGCAGCGTAATCTCAGCTCACTGCAGCCTCTACCTCCTGGGTTCAAGTGATTCTCCTACGTCAGCCTCCCAAGTAACTGGGATTACAGGCTTGCGCTACCGCATCTGGCTCATTTTTGTATTTTTAGTAGAGGTGGGGTTTCAGCATGTTGGCCAGGTTGGTCTCAAACTCCTGACCTTAGGTGATCTGCCTGCCTGGGCCTCCCAGAGTGCTGGCATTATAGGCGTGAGCCACCATACCCCCCTGAGGTTCTGCTTCTTTAAGGTTTCTGGCTTTATGAGACAATTTTTCCTACCCCCACCTTGAGTGAGCCCTAGGCTCTGTCTTCTGTCCTCTCTGCATCCATGAAGCTCACATCTCTCACTTGTACACATCAGTGCTGTGTCTGGCAGCTGCGCCTTCACCGTCAGCTTTCCGCCCTGCTTTCTGGTCCTTCTTTATTTTAGGCTTTTGGGGATATCCCTTATTAAGCACAGCTAGGTCTTTAAAAGCATATTTATTGTATTTTCCCCAGCAATCTCAAGATTTTGCCACATTACCATTTTACTAGATATAGAAATCCAGACTTTTTCCACTCATGGATAATACTGTGTTTTCTGTTTATAAGGTGTACTTTGCATATAATACTGTACCATAGACATTGTATCATGCCGTTAAGTGCTCTGCTACTAGATCATCTAAATGCCTTCATTATAATTCATTGTAGGGATATACAATAATATTTAATCATATCCTAATATTGGACATTTAAGGTTCCATTTTATTTGTAGTAGTATATGTTTTTCTATTAAATGTAAACCATTGTTCCTTATTACGAGATTATATCCCTCCTACTTTTATGATAGTAAATATCAACTTTTAAATGAAATAATGGTAATAAGGTTTTTAAATTTGCTTAAATATCTTTACTTGACCATCCCTTTAAAACATCCCCCAGCTTTTTTTTTTGAGACGGATTCTTGCTCTGTTGCCACGCTGGAGTGCAATGGCGAGATCTCGGCTCTCTGCAACCTCCGCCTCCTGGGTTCAAGTGATTCTCCTGTCTCAGCCTCCCAAGTAGCTGGGATTACAGGCACCCACCACTGTGCCCAGCTAACTTTTGTATTTTTAGTAGAGACAGGGTTTCACCCTCTTGGCCAGGATGGTCTCGATCTCTTGACTTCATGATCCACCACCTTGGCCTCCCAAAGTCCTGAGATTATAGGCGTGAGCCACCGCGCCCGACCAACATCCCCTAATTTTTAAAGTCCTTTTTGAATTCAGCATTTTATTTTTAATTTAATTCAACATTATTATTTCTTTATGAGTGATGAGTTCGACTTACTGAGAAACATTTTATAATTTTATTATTATATTTGGAAAAGAATAGTGAGATATATGTATAGAAAACTAAGAAAGCAATCAAATGAGAAATTTATTAACTAGAGGTAAGGCAAAAGTATTTAAGAGGAAGATCCATGATTACATGCGGTTCATTAGTGAGAACATTCACATAGTTACAATAAAGTAAACCCTGTAGAATATAAAAGTTAGTTTAAAAGTCTATTGCATTCGTATGGGTTTTTAGAAAATAAGCTGTCAAAAATAGCCTTATTAAAAACTATACTGCAGTAAGAAACTTAATTAAATTACTCATCTTAAGAACATCAAGATAAATTAGACTTGTATGGTATTTGAATATAATGAATTTTTAAGGCTACCTCAAGAGGATCATGCTGGATGTTTTTCATTATTAATCAGGTTTTAAAAATATCCTCAATTTTCATACCAGCAATTTTTGTAAAGCTTTGTATTTTAGCAATATTCCCAGGGGGTAAACAACATACCACAGAGTCTTTAATATCTACAAACAATGTCTTCTGAGGAAGAGTCTGGGAAAATTATTCACTTTGACAACTGTCTTCTTGGACTTTTCAATTCTCCTAAAAAGCACTGCCTTGCTTAAAAGATAGATGTTCATCTTACTTATCAGAGAACCTCGTATTTCTGATAGTATTTTTTCTTAAGAGGGACTCCCTCTTTGATACACTGACTATAGAAGAATTAAATTGTCACAGCTGTGTGAGAGAAGTAGAGAAGGGATGATGTGTGCATGTGTCTGTGTGCAGCATGGGAGGTGGCTAAGTCTTCATCTTTCACAGTAAGATGCAAAAGAGAATGTTTGAAATGGAAAGCTCAAGAAATGATGATATAAGTCATCTTTTAAAAGGTGGAGGCAAGTAACAGAAGAGCTGAAAGTGTGGAAGGTGGTTACATCTTCAGAGTCGGTCCTGGGGTTGGGGAGGGTAGGCGTGGAACTGCTGTTTTGTAAGACTGTTTGCCTTGAAAAGTTTTAAAATATTTATAGGCTGCGTCACATTGTCTAAAGTAAAAACATATAAAAACATACTCTGTGAGAGGTCTCTTCCCACCCTTGTGTCTCACCTGACCAATTTCCTTTTCTTCCCTTCCACATATAATCACTTCTCTTTTGTATTCTTTGTTTTATATTCTTCTGTAATTTTTTTGCAAACACAAGCAAATAGTATATATAGAAATATCCTCCCTTATTCTTCATAAAGGTAGCTCATTATAGTCACTGACCGTGCTTGCTTTTTCTACATAATATCTAGCGATTTCAGTAATACCAATGTGTAGATGGAGCTGCATCGAATTTCATTACCTGGCTATATCATAATTTGTTAGACCAATATCCTGTCGGTTGACATTTAGGTTGTTTCCAATCTTTTATTATTCATAATGATATAATATACATTCGTCATTTCACATATATGTAAATAAAAGTTTAAACCAATATCCTGTCAGTTGACATTTAGGTTGTTTCCAATCTTTTATTATTCATAATGCTATAATGTACATTCGTCATTTCACATGTATGTAAATAAAAGTAAGACTAAAGTAAAAAAAAAGCTGTACAGTGTAAATTAATGCAATCATTTAAAAATTGATAACAATTAACTCTAAATACTATTATAGTTCACTTTTAATTATTCAGGAGATTTATCCTTCATTTATTCATTCATACGTTTATTGAATAAATCTGAGCTCTTACTGTATACCAACACCTCCTGTAGTTCCTGGGGACACAGTTGGGGAAGCAGACAGAGCCCTTGCCCTGTGGCTTACAATGGGATGTATGGTAGTCAGGCAGCGAAATGCTGAGTAATGATGCCATAGTGGGGTCACTTGGCAGAGAAGAGAATGACACTGAGGGAATGGCTGGCAAAACAGTGTCATTCACTCTGCTACACCTAACTGCTTGGATTCTCTATGATAAATATTTATTGCTTTTGTGAATTAGAAGAAAACCTAATTGATTTTTTTTTCTTAGTGAAGGAGAGAGACACATACACAGCACAGAATAGAGAAAGAACATGTTCTACGGTATCAGACACACCCAGATTGGGTCTAATTCTTAGACACCTTCGCCTTTCTGAGCCTCAGTTTCATCAACTATAAAATGGGGACAATAATATGTAATTGGTTTTTTCTCAGAGGATTAAAAGTAATGGATGTAAAGTGCCAGGAACACACTGGAATGAATGGTAGTTTTCACAAATGTGAATTATAATTATAATACATAGTTACACTTGTGGTGATAGTCTGGCCTTGGGACCTGTCTAGAGGTGGGAGCAGTGACCTCAGCTTGGAGGCTGTGTTTGGGAAGCTGAGGAAGGCTGCACAGATAAGTGGCTTTTGAGCTGGATATTTCCAGGGTGTGGGAGAGAGCACTGGGCGATTGGGAGGTGACAGAAAGAAGAGCAGGAGGAGAAGAGAAGGGCACGGAGACACGGTGGGGAGCGTTTGCTCCCTCTCCCGAGGCGTCTGTGCTGACATATGGCAGGGATTGCCAAGGCTGGCTCCTTCCATCATTTGAATCAATCTGTGAAACATGCTCGCAGTTCATCACAGGCTTAGGAAATCTGCTATGGGGTATCTTGAGGTTGCTCTTAGTTGACCTGTGTTTATCAGTCACAGCTACTTTTCTAAAAAGTAAATTCAACTGCAGTGAAATGGAAAGAGAAATCTATGAATAATATATTCCTCTTATTATCCACAGGATAGTTCTGGGCAAGGCTTACCAAAACACAAGGCAGTGAAGAAGTAAATGTCAGATTCTGGCTCTGTTGAATCCTGGCTGCCACACACAGGATTGTTTTTCATACACTCAGCTCCAGCTGAGATGAAAGCTGTTAGCCGGCTCTGAAAAATAATTTGTTCGAGAGCAGCGTGATAATTCCATCTCTTTGAAATAAAGGTTACTCGATACAAAAAAATTGAGGATTAAAATTAAAATCCATTCCTTTTGTTCAGTGGTTTGTTTTTGAGGTCTTTCCCTCATTTTGTTTCTTTCTTTCCCTCAAATGATCTATCTGTTCCTCCTCGTGTTCTTTCTCTTGTTAACCAGTTGTTTGTGCCTATATTAAGTGATTATAGAAATCAGTGGGGATTCAGGATATGGATTGAAATCTGGGTTGAGCTATTGCTTCTAGGAGTGAAGTGTAGATGTCAGCTCTTTCTCTTCATAGTGTTGCGTTTGTGGATCTTCTGGGAGGGACATACACGAGCTGTAGTTCTTAACGGGCTGCCTGGGGCACATAGGCATTTTCTCATAGCTAGAGTTACCAGACAAAAGAGTAAAGAATGTCCCAAATACTGGCCAGGCATGGTGGCTCGCATCTGTAATCGCAGCACTTTGGGAGGCTGAGGTGGGTGGATCACAAGGTGAGGAGATCGAGACCATCCTCACCAACATGGTGAAACCCCGCCTCTACTAAAAATACAAAAATTAGCTGGGTGTGGTGGTGGATGCCTGTAATCCCAGTTACTCAGGAGGCTGAGGTGTGAGTTGAACCCAGGAAGCAGAGGTTGCAGTGAGCTGAGATTGTGCCACTGCACTCTAGCCTGGCGATGGAGCAAGACTCCGCCTCAAAAAAAGAAGAAGAAGAAAAAAAAGAATGTCCCAAATATTGCAAAATAAAAAAAAATATTATTCACCTGAAATTCACATTTACCTGGGAATCCTGCACTGCATTTTCATTTGCTGAGTCCTCATCTCCTGCTCCTCTCTGTGTTATGTGTGGATTCCCTTCCTGCACGTAACCCAGGTCTTTTCTTTCTGTTCTCTGGTGTTACTGACTCGAAGCCCTTAATACCGAGTAGATGTAAACCCCTAGTGACCAAAAGTATTGGCAGGAATATTAAATTTATTTAGTTTTAAGATATTAAAGACATTTGCATAATTCACAGAGTACAAAAGGTGATTTGTTTAAAAAAAATTCTCCCCGAGCCCTCTCTCCCCTCATTAGCATAGATGTTAACAATTTTTTGTGTATTCCTTCCAGAGATATTTTATGCATTTTCAAGCAAATTGATACTTATATTTTTCCCACCCATTTCCTTTCCCATAAGAGGTGAGTACTGTATATATGATTCTGCACGTGGCTTTCTTCACTTAACAAAAGGTCTTGGTACATAGTAGTGCATGAAGAGTTTCTTTATTAATGCAAGATATTTTATGAGCAGACTGTAGTTTATTTAATTGGTTTTCTGCTCACAAATGTGGTTGTTTCCAGTTTTCCTTTCTTTCTTCCATCTTTTCTTTCTTTTTTAGACAGGATCTCACTCTGTCACCCAGCTAGAGTGCAGTGGTACAATCTGGACTCACTGCAGCCTTGACTTTCCAGATTCAAGTGATTCTCTCACTTCAGTCTGCTGAGTAGCTGGCACTATAGGTGACGCCACTATGCCTGGCTAATTCTTTTATTTTTTGTGGAGACAAGTCTCGCTATGTTGCCTAGGCCTGCCTTGAACTCCTGGACTAAAGTGATCCTCCTGCCTGGGCCTCTCAAAGTGTTGGGATGACAGGTGTGAGCCACCATGCCTGGCTTAGACTTTTTTCCTATGTGACAATCTCTTAGTAAACAATGGCATCTCATTGTTTTAATTTGCCTTTTTCTTTTTAAGAGTAAATTTGAGCATCTTTTTTTTTTTGAGACAGAGTCTCACTTTCTCACCAAGGCTGGAGTGCAGTGCGATCTCAGCTCTCTGCAGCCTCTGCTTTCTAGGCTCAAGTGATCCTCATGTGTCAGCCCTCTGAGTAGCTGGGACTATAGGTGCATATCACCATGCCACGCTAATTTTTTTTTTTAAGGGGTAGGGCCTCCCTATGTTGCCCAGATGGATCTTCAACTCCTGGGCTCAAGCAGTTCACCTGCCTTAGCCTCCCAAAGTGCTGGAATTACATGGGTGAGCAACTGTGCCCCGAGGCCTGAGCATCTGTTAATGTATTTCAATTGTACTTACATTTTATTTTCCATGTTCTGTCTGTTGATAGACTTCTTCTATTGAATTTTTATTAATTTGAAAGTGCTCTTAAGTATTAGGGAAATTATCCTTTGTCTGCAATGTGAGTTGCAAATATTTTCCCAGTTTGTTGTTGATACTTTTACTTTGCTTATGGTGATGTTCGATTAACATTTTAAAAATCCATATATTTTATTAATGGATACAATTTTTCCCTCCCCTCCCCTCCCCTCCCTTTCCCTTCCCTTCTTTTTGAGAAAGAGTCTTTCTCTGTCACCAAGGCTGGAGTGCACGATCTCAGCTCATTGCAACCTCCACCTCCCGATTCAGGCGATTCTCATGCCTCAGCCTCTTGAGTAGCTGGGACTCCAGGTGTCTGCCACAAGGCCCAGCTAATTTTTGTAATTTTAGTGGAGATGGGGTTTCTCTATGTTGGCCAGGCTGGTCTCCAACTCCTGACCTCAGTGATCCACCCACCTCGGCCTCCCGAAGTGCTGGAATTAAATATGTGAGCCACTGCACCTGGCCTATAATTTTTTAATTACTTAAAAAAAAAAAAAAAAAAAAAGCAAAAACTCTGTACATCTTATAATTTACTCTCTGTTTTCCTCCAGTCTCCCAACCCTGGACAATGACTCATTTACCTTTTTGTCTATGTGGAGTTGGCCATCCTGCATATTTTATGTAAATAGAATCATACAATATGTGGATCTTCCTGACTGGCTTCTTTCACTTAGCATAATGTTTTTGGGTTTTTTAAAACATATTTTCAAGACTTATCATGCTCTAGCATGTATCAGTACTTCATTTCTAATAATATACCTTTACTTGGATATACTACATTATTTTTATCCATTTTTCGGTTGATGAATGTTTGGCTTGTTTCTACTTTTTGGCTTATTATGAACATTCATATATAATTTTTTTTTTTTTGAGACAGCGTTGGCTCAAAAAAAACATAGGCTCAGTCTCTGTTTCCCAGGCTGGTATCGAACTCCTGGAGCCAATCAGTCCTCCCTGCTCAGCCTTCCAAAGTACTGGGATTACAGGAATGAGCCACCCTTCCAGGCCTAACTCCTGTATTATGTACACATTGTTTTGTGGCTATATGTTTTCATTTCTCTTGAATGTATACATAGGCGCAGAGTTGCTGGGTTATACAGTAACTCTAACTGAGGAGCTGCCAAATTGTTTTCCAAGTGAGGGCACTGTTTTACATTCTCGCCATCAGTGCAAGAGGGTTCCATTTCTCACATCCTTCACGACGTTTGTAATTGTTTCTTTTTTATTATAGCCATGCTAGTGGGTGTGAGGTGGTATCTCATTGTCTTTCTGACTTGCATTTCCCTGATAGCTAATGATATTGAGCTTATTTTCATGAGCCTATTAGTCATTTATGCACCTTTTTGGGGAAGTGTCTATTCAGATCCTTGTTCATATTTAACAGGATTTGTCTTTTTATTATTGAATTATAGTTATTTGTATATTTTCAATACAAGTCCCTTATTAGAATTTTGATTTGTAAGAATTTTCATCCCATTCTGTGGACTTTTTCACTTTCTTGATGCTGTCCTTAGAAGCACAGAAGTTTTTCATTTTGGTGTTGATTTTATCTATTTTTTCCTTTGTTTTTGTTCTTCGGTGTCATATTTAAGAAATCATTGCTTAACTGAAGTTCATGAAGATTTACACCTATGTTTTCTTCTAATAGTTTTGTAGTTTTAGCTCTGACATTTGGGTCCGATCCATTTTGAGTTGTTTTTGTATATGGTATGTGGTAGGGGTCAAATTTTATTCTTTTGCATGTTGATGCCTGTCTGTTGCAACATCATTTGTTGAAAAGACTATTTTTCACCATTGAATTGTCCTGGAACCCTTGCCAGTCTTAACATAGTTTTTTGTACTGCTTTTATGGGCTTGTGTTTTTCATTAGAAATTTATTTCAACATCTGTAAAAGTAAAAACAATTTTTTTTTCCCTGAGGTGGAGTCTCACTTTGTCCCCCAGGCTAGAGTGCAGTGGCATGATCTCAGCTCACTGCAACCTCCCCCTCCCCGGTTCAAGCCATTCTCCTGTCTCAGCCTCCTGAGTGGCTGGGATTACAGGCGCCTGCCACTGCGCCCGGTGAAGTTTTTCTATTTTTAGTAGAGACAGGGTTTTGCCATGTTGGCCAGGCTAGTCTCGAACTTCTGACCTCAGTTGATCCGCCCACCTTGGCCTCCCAAAGTGCTGGGATTACAGATGTGAGGCACCACGCCCGGCCAAAAGTAAAAATTTTAAAAATTAAAGAAATTTCTCTTGGTGTGAGTGTGATGCAGGGATACAGCTTAGCATCTTGTTCAAATGGCTACCTGTTTCTCCAGTACAGTTATTTAATAGTGACCTTTTCTTCAATGATGATTTTTCTTTTCTTTTCTTTTTTTTTGGGGGGGGGACAGGGTCTGGCTCCGTTACTCATCGGTGTCACCCAGGCCGGAGTGCAGTAGCATCATCTCGGTTCACTGCAGTCTCTACCTCCCAGGTTCAAGCAATTCTCGTGCCTCAGCCTCCCAAGTAGCTGGCATTACTGGTGGCTGTCAGCACACCTAGCTAAATTTTGTATTTTTAGTGGAGATGGGGTTTGGCCCTATTGCCCAGGCTGGTTTTTAACTCCTGTGTTCAAGCAATCTACTGGCCTCAGCCTCCCAAAATGCTGGGATTACAGGCGTGAGCCACTGCACCGGCCTTCTCCGCTGATTTGACATGCCATTTTTAATCATGTCCTGTGGTCTTGGAACTATTTTGATCCTTTATTGAATATCTGTACCATTCAGTGATCCATTTTTGCACCTGTACCATCCTCTTTTAATGATTTTTTTTTTTACAATATATTTCATTATATGGTAGGACCAGTTTTCCCTCAATAATCTTTTTTTACAAAAATTTTTGGCCTTTTTTTCTTGTTAATTTTCCCATGTGAACTTTAAAATTCATTTTTCCTAGTTTTTCATTCACCCAAATAAAAATTCTGCTAGTATCATTTTACTGGACATGAAGAACTTTATGGGTAAATTTAGTAAACACTGATGTATTTATGATTTTGAGTCTATTTGTCCAAGAACATTTATTCATGTTTTTTTTCATTTATTTAAGGTTTTTCTTCATTTATTTAAGGTTTTGTGTGTGTGTGTGTGTGTGTGTGTTCCTCAGCAGCATTTTATTTATTTTTCTTAGTAGCATTTTAAGGTTGTCTTAAAATAGATACGCAAATATCTTGTTAAAGTCAGTCTTAGGTCTTCTATTTTTTCACTGTGGCTGTTGCTATAGTATTCTATTATGCTTTCTGTATTTTTTTTTTATTGCTATAGTCTTCTGGGTTTTTTTTTGTTGGTGTTACGGCAGCACTTTTATTTTTCCTTACACGATGTGTTGCTGGGCCTAATATTCTCACATAACAGTAGAAAACAAAAATTTGTTGTCATCTCTTTAAAGAATTGAGAATTGCATGCAAAAAACCTTACATAAATTAAAAGGATGAATACATTTATGCAGGTGTAAATGCAGTCCGCTTCCAGCTCAAGACCAGTGACAGCCCGCACTGTTCTGGCAGGAAAACATCAGCTAAGCAAGGAAACTGGGTCCTATGACTTGGACTCTCCAACTGTGACAGACTGGCAGGGAAGAAACCACTGGATCAGGAGCCCTTGCCAGTCCCTAGAGAAGTCCCTGAACATTCAGCCCTGACACATGAATACCCTGCCCGTGTCGGAGACTGCTGGCTACGCAGACCCACCAAGCCACAGACTTGTCTTCCACAAACACGTTCTTATCTCAGCCATGAAGTGACCAAGCCACATGTGCCAAGGGTTGAAGTCAAAGATATCTACAGGGTATTAAACAAGTACCAAGGGCAACCGTGAACTTGAATACAAGGTCAAAATCAGCAACAAGTTATACAGTCCAGTGCTGATACCAGATACAAGCTTCCACGACGATTTTTTTTTTTGAAGGCTTATTCCAGTTTCGTGAGGCTAGCATGAGGTGCATGCATTTGCCAGGGGCAAATTTATACTTCTGAATTAACCCATGCAGCAAATGCTACGCATCACTCGCAGTCCGTTTAGAATCACTTGCGGTGGACGATGGAGGAGACCGACACGTTGTACTCCTGCTCGCTAATCCACATGTGCTGGAAGGCGGACAGTGAGGCCAGGATGGCGCCGCTGATCCACTGAGTACTTGCACGCTGGGGATGTGGTGATCTCGATGATAGTGCTGGGTGCCAGGGTGTTGGGATTTCCTCGGGGTGGCTGGCAAAATATTAGGGAAATATTAGGGAAAGTTAGAAGATTACAGTGTCAAACCTTTTGGAAGGCCGAAAAGTTTTAATGGAACAGGATAAAAGCAGCCAGTTCTCAAAGTATTAAGTCATAAGGCAAAAATTTAAAGACAGTAAAAGCTTCCCTAGTTAAGTCTGTTTACCCCACATTCCTTTGTCTCTCCTCTGATTTGTTTGCCTGTGTAAACTTTGTGCTGGATGGCCCTCTCAGGAGAAAGCTGAAAAAGAATTACCCATTAATGGTGTTTATTCCAGGCCCCAGAACCAAAACTTTTTCATCATTCATAAAACTACTCTTTTAACTGTGTTATTTATCCACAAGCATGTTAACTAGAACCTCTGTTATTCAATCTATACTAAATGCAAAAAGATCAAGGAGTCGTGGTCAGCTGCAGTTGCCCTCTAAAAGCAGCTAACAACCATCCTTAGCCCACTCAAATTTACTGTACTAGGTGTAAAAGTGCATTCATTCATCCGTGGTTAAGTCAAGGTCTGCAGAACTAACCTCCACAAGTTGTAATCAGCGTCTCAGGTGGTGACCCCGACGTGATCCTCATCACACCAGGGCTGTGATCTCCTTCTGCATCCTGTCGGTGATGCCTGGGTACATGTTGGTGCCACCGGACAGCACCATGTTGGCGTACAGGTCTTTGAGGATGTCCACGTCACACTTCATGATGGAGTTGAAGCTGGTCTCGTGGATGCCGCAAGATCCCATGCCCAGGAAGGAAGCCTGGAACAGCGCCTCCGACACCAGAAGCTCTCACTGCCGATGGTGAAGACCTGGCCATCAGGCTGCTTGTAGCTCTTCTCCAGGGAGGAGAAGGATGCAATGGTGGCCATCTGCTCGAAGTCCAGGGCAGCATGATGGAGGATCTCCTGCTTGGCCATGGTGGTGAAGGTGTAGCCACACTTGTGAGGATCTTCATGAGGTAGTCAGTCAGGTCCTGGACAGCCAGGTCGAGATGTGGGATGGCATGGGGGAAGGCATAGCCCTCGTAGATGGGCACTGTGTGGGTGACCCCGTCTCCAGAGTCCATGATGGTGCCAATGGTGCACCCAGAGGCATAGAGGGACAGCATGGCCTGGATAGCCACGAACATGGCTGAGGGTCTTGAAGTTCTCAGACATGATCTCAGCCATCTTCTCTCTTTTGGCCTTGGGGTTCGGGGTGCCTTGGTCAGCAGTGCTGGGTGCTTCTCTGGGGCCACACGCAGCTTGTTGTGTAAGGTGTGGTGCCACATCTTCTCCATATCATCCCAGTTGGTGACAATGCCCTGCTCAAGGGGGTAACTCAGGCTCAGAATGGGCCTCGTTGCCCATGTAGGAGTCCTTCTAGCCTATGCCCACCATCACGCCCTAGCACCGGGGGCACCGACGATGGAGGGAAACATGGCTGGAGGGCGTCATCCCCACCAAAGCCAGCTTTGCATTCGCCGGAGCCATTGTCACTGACTGAGCGTGGGGACCTCTTCTTCCTTTGTGGCTGGCAGGGGAGAGGGGCAGTGGAGCGGCGGGAGAGCAGGTGCGCGGGCTGGCGGTGGCGACTGGGTTAGTGTTCTGCTCCGTCTCCCACCTAGTTGTTAATTGTTAGAATTTGAAGAGAGATGGATATAATTTAGTCTTCTGTTTATTTTTTAAACTGTTTTCTCCTTGAGACTTAAAAATAGGCATTTAAGCATCTTCTTTCTATGCTGCCAATTACTTCGTTCACAGTTGGGGACTGCAAAGTTATTTGGCACGTAGAGCAGCAATTTTGAAATCGTGTCATTTTTAAAAATGTTTTTAACTAAAGGAACATATTTTTATTTAAAATGCATACTTAAACATTTATTTTTTTTAACTAAAATTGTTAATATTAGTAGATAAGAAATAAGTAAAACCTAGAAGTATAAATGTATCAGCTTATGTTTTAAATTGGTCCCTTAGGAAGTTGACATTTTAGTTGGAGAGAAAATATACATACACCTAAAAAACTAATTGCTTCTATAAGAAAGCATATTAGCTATCATATAAGTGATTTCAGAATTCAGGGGTATATCTGCCACTTTAAAAATTACTAGATTCTCATTTGGCTTTATAGTATATGCATTCTCCATAAAGCAGCCATTACTCACTGTAGGTGTCTGCTTTAATCTTACCTGAAAATGAATTTTATAACCCATAAGCTGGAAAAAAAAAAAGGCTAAGTAGTGTCACTTATCAGAAAAAAGTACTTCTGGCTTCTCTCCTCTCTCTGCTCTTCTCTTTTTTTTTTTTTTTTGAGACAGAGTCTCCCTCTTGTTGCCAGGCTGGAGTGCAGTGGTGCGATCTCAGCTCACTGCAACTTCCACCTCCCAGGTTCAACCCACCTCAGCCTCCCAAGGAACTGGGACTACAGGCATGCACCACCATGCCCAGCTAACTTTTGTATTTTTAGTAGAGATGCGGTTTCACCATGTTGGTCAGGCTGGTCTCAAACTCCTGACCTCAGGTGATCCACCCACCTCTGCCTTCCAAAATGCTTGGATTATAGACATGAGCCACCACACCCAGCCTGGCTTCTTAGAAGGGAATGTTCAAGATAAGCCGTGGCTTAAATGAGAGAAAAGTGTATTTTCTCCTCAAGAATTCAAAGGTTGGGCTGGGCACAGTGGCTCACACCTGTACTCCCAGCACTTTGGGAGGCTGAGGTGGGGTGGAGGGGGGAATCCCCTGATGTCAGGAGTTCAAGACCAGCCTGACCAACATGGAGAAACCTTGTCTTTACTAAAAATACAAAAAATTAGCTCGGCGTGGTGGCGCATGCCTGTAGTCCCAGCTACTTGAGAGGCTGAGTCAGGAGAATTGCTTGAACCCGGGAGGCAGAGGTTTCAGTAAGTCAAGATTGCGTCACTGCACTCTTGCCTGGGTGACACAGCAAGACTCTGTCTCAAAAAAAAAAAAAAAAAAAAAAAAAGGCCAGGCAGGGTGGCTTATGCCTGTAATCCCAGCACTTTGGGAGGCTGAGGTGGGCAGACCTGAGGTCGGGAGTTCGAGACCAGCCTGACCAACATGGAGAAACCCCATCTCCACTAAAAATACAAAAAATTAGCCAGGCGTGGTGGCGCATGCCTATAATCCCAGCTGCTCGGGAGGCTGAGGCAAGAGAATTGCTTGGACCTGGGAGGTGGAGGTTTTGGTGAGCTGAGATCATGCCATTGCAGTCCAGCCTGGGCAACAAGGGTGAAACTCCGTCTCAGGAAAAAAAAGAGAGAATTCGAAGGTTGGTTGTCTGGGGCTGTAGGCAGTGCCATGTCTTCCAGGACTCAGCACCTTCCATCTCCCCAGCACTGGCTTGCTTTCTCAAGGCTCCTGTGTCACCCTAGATGGCTGCTGTGGCACCGGAACTTGTATTTAGCAGGAAGAAGAGATGAGGAGGACAAAGAGAGCTTTCCTCAGAAGTTTTATTCAATAGTTATCTCTCTGACCAGTGCATAATCACATGACCACACTAAGTTGCAAAGGGTCAGGGGAGGCTGGGAAAATGTAGTCTTCAGCTGGGTATTCTGGGGCCCCAGATAATTATGTGAGTTTTATTGCTAAGGAATAAATGGAGAATGTTCACTGAACCGGCAGCCTTTGCCACAGTCATCTTCATCTCAGCCTTGAGCCTCATTCTCTGCATCCTTGACCTTCATCCCTTCCTTGTCCATGTCCTGGCACAGGAAGTGCTCCATCAGTCCTAGTGGAATACGTTTCTGTGCTTTGCCCGTCTCTAGCCCCTGGGCTCACCCCATCCCCACATCTCATTCATTCTCTGACACCAGTCAGAGCCTTATTCCATCTCTGAATCAATGATGTCATCGCCATCACCCAAAGAAGGGAAGGAATTCAGCTGGGGTGAGGCTTCTCAGATGGTCATGTGTGACAGGAAACCTAGAGAAGGGATGAGATTGAGGAAAAAGATCTGGCCAGAAAGATCTGGAGTCAGAAATATCCATTCCAACATCTCTCAGTAATTTTGTTTAAAAATCTGTGTCAGAATGACCATGTTAAAATATCTGTTTTCTATAAAAATGAAAACTACAAGCATATTTTATTAATGTAAAGGTAAGATGTGTTCAGTTTAGAAAAAATAGAAAATACAGATCAAAAAGGAAGCAAACAAGGAAAAGAAAAAAAGCATGTATTATTCTCACCAGTTTTCACCATGGGGGAACGTTTCCTTTCAGATCTTTACATATATAAAATTGATCCATGCAGAGTTTGTGGAAGGATATATGGGCTTGTACTATTTATAACATTTTGAACTTGTGAAGCCTTATTTTAAAAGTTCTATTTTGTCGCTCAGTTCAGCTTTACTTCTGATGAAAATTGTTAAGGAAATTGACAGGCTTTCTATGTAAATTCTGCCTTTTTAATGACAGAAAACTACAGTGCATTGGGCAAAGGCCCGGAGCAGGAGAGAGCACGAGTTCATCAAGAGAACTGGGTCATTCGTAGACTGAATAATAAGTAAGGACGGTCTTAAGTAATGCAGAATGGAGTGGATGAACTTCACAGAACCATCGAGGAGGGTCGGGGTGCCACAGTGAAAGCTTGAGGTCTTCAGTCTAAAGGCTGACGGTGAAACAGCATCCTTTCCTGTAAAATGAGACTTGAGAACCCCTAATTCAGAAACAGTTGCTACAAGTAGATCAAATAAGATATGTGAAGCATTATTTAACCCATAAAGTACTAATTAACTATGTATTTAAAAAGCAACACTTGGCCGGGCACAGTGGCTCATGTCTGTAATCCCAGCAGTTTGGGAGGCAAAGGCAGGTGGATCATGTGAAGTCATGAGTTCAAGACCAGACTGGCCAACATGGTAAAACCCCGTCTCTACTAAAAATACAAAAATTAGCTGGGCAAGGTGGCAGGTACCTGTAATCCCAGCTACTCAAGAGGCTGAGGCAGGAGAATTGCTTGAACCCAGGAGGCTGAGGTTACAGTGAGCTGAGATCATGCCATTGCACTCCAGCCTGGGTGACAAGAGCGAAACTCTGAATGAAAACAAAAACAAAAAAAAGCAACACTTATAAGCTATTAGAGCTGAAGGAATTTTTGATAACATCTAGTCCATATGCCTTTTAATGTTGAGGAAATGGAGACGCATTGTTTTCTTACATTAATGTACCTCTGTTGAGAATGGGAAATGGCTTTTTATGCTGAGTACCTGTAAGTTTGCACTGAGATAATGACAATGAATTGCTTTCCAGTACAATATGATTCTGAAAGTTGTACCTTGCACAGCCAAAGGCATTCGCCAAAGTGCCATGGAATTGGGCATTTGGTTTACAGTCCATTTGCCAAACGCTGTGCCTTCAGAGCCATATCTTCTTTTAGAGCTGCCTTTTCTTCTCTTAGAGCTGCCTTTTCTGAATTTGCCTGAAGATACCATATGGGACTGTGGAGGCCCAATCTTTATCCATGGGGTTCTTGACCAGTTATCCCTGGCTGATAGCAGTGTTGCTATTCTGGGCCCCAGCACCTTGGGGAGCTGAATGAATGTCATTTCTGGGAAACCAGCTGCTCTTCTGTCACCTTTGGTTAGGAAGTGGTCAACGTTTGCAGACGGGAGATGGCCTCTTCCCTTCCACCTCCCATCTCAAACCATATTTTCCTCACCAGAAGCAAAGGAAGTTATTGGTGGCAAACTTTGCACAACCAGGTATTCTTCCTCTAAAGTTTTAGCCATGAAACATATGAAATGCTGAGTTTTCACCTTCCATTTTACCTTGTCAAAGCGGTGTTCTGATAGCCTCCGATCTGTTGTACTGACACACAGGCGTTACACCTATCTCCTGACCTTACCTTAGCTCACCTGTGCCCTGGTTCCTCCCTGTCCCTTGGTCTAACTCAGCCCAACTCTGGACCTTAAAGATCCTTTTCACTGACGCAGAACATGGCCAGCGATGGTGTCAGGTTAGGGACTCCTGTGCTTCGGTCAGTGGCAGGCCACTAGGTGCATTTCAACAGACGGCACTCTAATGATTTGAGTTGTTTCTCGATTAAACTCAAAAACAAGGCCTAGAACTTCCAGACACCATCTTAAGAGAATGTTACGTGTTTGATTTATTTACAGGCTCCTCGTCCTTTCCGGCTATTTTCTGCCTCCGCTAGGCTGCCAGAGTTCTGAAATAACTGACTGGAGATACCTGTTGCAGTGTTTCCTTCTCTCTTTTTCATCCCTAGGATGCTTATAGATTCCTTTTTCTTTCTTTCTTTTTTTTTTTTTTTGAGACAGTCTCACTCTGTCACCCAGGCTGGAGTGCAATGGTGTACCCTTGGCTTGCCACAACCTCTGCCTCCTGGGTTTAAGCCATTCTCCTGCCTCAGCCTCCCAAGTAACTGGGATTACAGGTGCGTGGCATCATGCCCAGAGAATTATTGTATTTTTAGTAGAGACAGGGTTTCACCATGTTGGCCAAGCTGGTCTCGAACTCCCGACCTCAGGTGATCCACCCACCTTGGCCTCCCAGAGGGCTGGGATTACAGGCGTGATCCACTGCGCCTGGCCAACACTTATACATTTCTAAAAGTACTGCAGGGCTTCTGGAAACAGGGGTGAGGAAGAGTCTTATCTTCCCATAAGATTTTATCCACACATCCTCTGTGTGGAAGGAGGAGGAATAAAGTGTGGTGGGTGGGAGAGAATGGTGTGAACTGGAACTAAAATCTAGTTTACTACAACATACCAACTGGCAACTCACCGCAGGATTCTGACACCATGTTAGGAAACCTTATCTAGGTGTTTTGAACATGAACTTGCGCGTTTCCTCCTGGAGTCTTTGTTACATATTTGAAATAACAAGCACTTGGAGGGCAGCTCCAAGTCCAGACTGCCTTGCACTGGTTCTTGTGCCTTGAGCAAACCAGTTCACTTTTTTCGAACCTCAATTCTATCATCTAATGCAGAGATAATAATACTGTCTGAGTTGTTGTGAAGATCACGCTGAGAAAGTACCAAGCAAAAATAAAGTGCGTATGTTAACTAAATTCAATTCAATGTAATATGCTTATGATTGTATTTAATAAGATGCACGATTATTTTAAATACCACTAAGGAAAAAAATGCTGTCAACTAAGCGAAGATACATCACTTTCTTCTCACTTAGAGTTTTAAACAAATCGAAAGAGATTGAGGGGGTGCTTAGACAGATTTTTATCGTGAATCATTCTTGTGCATATGTAAAAAGGAACATATAAGTGACATACATTAAGGTATTCCTAAATTTTCTTCCTGCCCAATAACTTGTCAGTGCATTTACTGATACCTAAGGCTTTTCCAGATATTGCCTGTATACCACCATGAGCTTGGGGGAGGCGGCATTTCTCAGGAGGGTGCTTTGTGTTGTCTTCGGGATGTTCTTCCAAGCCTCTGACCCCAGTTCTGCACAGCTGATGCGCGTGCGTAAGCAGTGCCGCCCACTTCCTGCCTAGCACATGGCCTTCTGCAACTCTAGGACATCCTGATATCAGAAATGGTAAAATGTAAAAATATTTATGTGTTAGAATTGATGAAATAGAGGCTGGGCATGATGGCTTACACCTGTAATATTTGCAAGGCCGAGACAGGCAGATCACTTAAGGCCAGGAGTTTGAGACCAGCCTGGCCAACATGGCAAAACCCCATCTCTACTAAAAATATGAAAATTAGCTGGGTGTGGTAGTACATGCCTGTAGTGCCACCTACTCAGAGGCTGAGGCACGATACTCACTTGAACTCAGGAGGCAGAGGTTGCAGTGGGCTGAGATTCCGCCACTGCACTTCAGCCTGGATGACAGTGCAAGACTCTGTCTCAAAAAAAAAAAAAAGAATTTATGAAATACAGTAGTATGATTTGTTCCATCATTATTTCATAGTTATAGCTTTGAGAGCCTGTATATAAAAGCAGACAATGGCCAGATCAAACATAAAACAGAATTTTGACCGACAGTCCACAGCCCAGGACACCAGTCCCTTATCTGCAGTAAGCACCCTAGGAAGCCAGCCTGCTCTAAGTCAGACTTCCAGGAAGCCAGATTGCTATCTCTAAAAACAATCTGGGAAGCTACACAGTAACTTCTTTAACAGTCAGCCCTGAATGACCAGGACTTGATTAATAACTAGTAGCTACCTTCATTTTAATCCCTTCTTTCAACTTTGGACCAGTCAGAGAAAGCCAGACATGCCGTCTTAACCAACCACATAGGATGCCCCACTTCTAGTGAGCCACCTGCAGCCTCCCCCGCAACAGCCTCCAGTTAGAGCACACCTGAGGCTTTCCCTTTCTCCGCTCGAAAGCTTTCCCTCTGCTCTGCCTGTCTTTGAGTCTCTGCTAAACTCAAGTGATGGTGGCTGACTGCCTTGCTATAACAAGCTCTGAAGAAATAGCCTTTGTGTTTCTCATTTGGTTGGTCTTCGTTTATTTACACAGCTTGTAAGGAGAGTGAGCGTAGAGTTCCTTGGCTCTTCTTAGAAGCTGTACTGTCTATTTGAACAAACTCTCTGGGTGGATGGCTGCCTGGGATGTGACTCTGTGATGTGACGAGGACAGGCTTCCCACTGACATGAATGAATGATAGAAATAATTTTGGATGTTTCCGCATTTACCTATTTTCTTCCTTCCTCTTTTCTGTTTTTCCTTTGAAGTTCTTGAGGCCAAATCTGGTTCCTAAAAAACATCAAAGAAAACTTGCACCAAATGCTCTTCAGGGCTGCTTCAGAAGCCTGGCATCACCCACTGTGCGGTGCAAAATGGCAGCCCCGACAGGTGTGCTCTCTTCATTGCTGCTGCTGGTGACAATTGCAGGTAAACTACCCTGGAGATACCTGTGTTGGGCATGAGCTTTTTGTCTAGGGTAAGCAACTCAGATCCACCTGAGGTGAAGGTGCTGTTGGTTTGCTTTGAATAGAATTCTTTTACATGTAAAAGCACGAAAGGCAGACCTCATGCATGAGTGGATTTCTGTAAAAAGGAATTTAAATTTATTATTATCATGACTGTTTCATGGGAAAATAAAATCACATTTCATATATACTAGGACAACTTTATGTTTGCATATTCAAAAGAATTGCATACTAGATCTGACTGGAAAGGCCAGACTTTCTTTTGTCAGAAATCTTTATTTTTATAATACTCACTTTGCTTATGGTGGATACACTCATGGCAAAACATCATTGGTGCGCATCATTTATGGTGATCCATGACTAGGCTGGTACAGCTCAGCCCATCTGAGTGCATCAAGGATTGAGGGTGGTGATATGACTAGGAGAACTGTTATGTGCAGTTTGACAAAGTGAAACAAAGCCGTAATGAAGATGACTTTAGACCCTTGTTTATTTTTATTTTTTTTTTGAGACAGAGTCTCGCTCTGTCGCCCAGGCTGGAGTGCAGTGGCGCGATCTCAGCTCACTGCAACCTCTGCCCCACCAGGTTCAAGCGATTCTCCTCCCTCGGCCTCCCGAGTAGCTGGGATTACAGCGCCTGCCACCGCACCCGGCTAATTTTTGTATTTTTAGTAGAGATGGGGTTTTACCATCTCGGCCAGGCTGGTCTTGAACTTCTGCCCTCGTGATCCACCCACCTCGGCCTTTCAAAGTGCTGAGATGACAGGTGTGAGCCACCGCACCTGGCCGAGAGACCCTTGTTAAAATGCGGTTTCTCATGCCGCACTCCAGACCTACTGGATTAGAACTCCTGGGTGTGGCTCGGGGATCTGGGTTTTCGGCAGCAGCTGGAGATGATTTAGAAGCACTCAGATTTTGGGCAGCACCATCTTACATGATGTGAGGGCCACTCCAGACAGTCCTGCCACTGGAAAAGCCCTGCCATGACTGGCAGGTCACTTATCCCCTCCACCACCCAGCTTATTAAGCTCACTGCTGCTTAGTGTGTAAGACAAAGTGTCCCCTTGTTTCATGTTTCATATACTCTGGAAAATACCTTCATTCTGTTTTAGGTGACGTCATTCATGTTTAGAGACCCATATTTTTTTCCTTGCAAATCTCTACTTTTTCATTCCTTTTGCCTTTTTCTTATGAGGTGGTGTTCTCCGTTAATTCAAAATATCAGTTCCTGAGTTATTGCATCCAAATAAATGGTATTTGCAATTTTCTCATCTTCCATCTTTTTTTAGTGAGGCGGGGGCAGTTGGCAGAACTAGCTGAGGCTTTATTTTGGAAAAAAAAAACAATTGAATTGTTTTGTAGCTAGAGACATAGGCAAGGGGGGGTACCCCAGGGAGAGAGGTCCCCTGTAGGTGGGCTGAGGGCAAGGGCTGAGCCTCAGGTGGGTCTCCTGTTCCCTATGCTCCCCTGCACAGCAGCCTCCCCCACAGGCTCTGGAGCAGCCACAGGACGGGGTGGGCTGGGGGCATGGGCTTCCCCACTGGGGGGTCTCCTGTCCCATTGCCCCCCCTCAACCGCCGCCCCCCCAACCGGCAGTGTAGCACCCACTGTAGGGGGTGGGCGGGGCGGGGCTGCTGTGGCCATTCACCTGGGCAGGACATCAGAGGACTCAGACGCCAGCTTTCTATCATGGATCTCGATCTCCTTCACAACCATGGCCCTGAGGGAGCTGGTGTGGCTGAAGGAACTGGAGCACCCACCAGAGCCAAAGCTGGAGCCCAGGCTGCAGCGGAGGCCACGGCTTGTGAGGCCCCCATGGGCCAAGCTCAGTTCATCTGAGTAGCCACTAGTGGTCTTCATACAGAAACTCGTGTTCTGCATCCCAGACTCCAGCAGGCTCCCCTCATCCGCCAGCAGCTTCCTGCAGGTGACAATCCCGATGTCCAGGTTGGCTTGATGATCATCAGCTCCTGGTACTCACACAGCTGCTGTGCCATGTCCTGCATGGCTGCTGCGGGGCAACCTCTAGCCGGGACAGCTTGGCACTGGCATCCTTAATGGCCAGCTCCCCGTGCTGCTCAGCATCCACGATGGTGCCCTCTAGGGAAGCCCTCTGGCCTTTGAGGCCCTCAGTCTCAGCCTGGAGCCAGCTGATGTTCTGGTTCGTCTCGGGGATCTCTCTTTGCACGATGCAGGTCATGCCTGTGCTTCCCAGCCAGCGCCTGCACCTCCTCATACTTGATCTGGTGCAGGCTCTCAGCCCCACCACGGCTGTGGATGGTGATCTCCTTGCACTGGGCCTTGACCTCAGCAATGATGCTGTCTATGTCCAGGGAGCGGCTGTTGTCCATGGACAGCACCACGAATGTGTCCGACATCTGGGACTGCAGCTCCTGGATCTCCCCTTCGTGCAGCTGCCTGAGGAAGTTGATCTCATCATTCAGCCCCTCCAGGAAAGACTCCAGCTCTACCTTGTTCGTGCAAGCTTCATCCACATCCTTCTTGATGAGGACAAACTCATTCTCCATCTCTAAAATTATTTGTGGTTCTTTTTTTTTTTTGGAGATGGAGTCTCACTCTGTCATCCAGGCTGGAGTACAATGGCAGGATCTCAGCTCACTGCAACCTCCGCCTCCTGGATTCAAGCTATTCTCCTACCTCAGCCTCCCAAGTAGCTGGAATTACAGGCGCCTGCCACCACACCCAGCCAGTTTTTGTATTTTTAGTAGAGACAGGGTTTCACCATGTTGGTCCGGCTGGTCTCGAACTCCTGTTCTCAGGTGATCCACCCGCCTTGGCCTCCCAAAGTGCTGGGTTTACAGATGTGAGCCACCGTGCCCAGCCTTCTGTAAGATTATTGATCTTGTCCTTGTACTTGTTCTTGAAGTCCTCCACCAGCCCTGGCGTGTTGCCATACTCAGCCTCCAGCTTCAGCTTTTCCTGGCCCAGCGTGTCCAGGGGCCGCCGAAGGTTGATGGAGCTCTCCAGCATGTGGTCCGTGTTCATCTGGGCCGTCTTCTGCTGCCGCAGGAGGCTCCACCTGGTCTCCAGCATCTTGTTCTGCCGCTCCGGGAACCACACCTTGTTGATAAAGGAGGCAAATTTGTTGTTGAGGGTCTTGATCTGTTCCTTCTCCTGGGTGCACATGGCCTGGATGTTGGGGTCCACCTCCAGCTTAAGGGGGCTCAGCAGGCTCTTGTTGACTGTGATGGCTGTGATGTCTTCCATACCACTGGCCCCACCGTAGCCTTCACCCAGACCCATACTGGTTCCCAGGCCACCTTGGAAGCTGTTGCTGCTGCCCACTCTAGAGAAGGTCAAGGAGCTGATGCAGGTACTGGGCCCACTTGTATAGGAGTGGCTGCTAAAGGCCCAGGGGCCAGAGGCGGACACCTTGTAGGACTTCTGGGTCACCTCGATGGACATGGTAGAGGCAGGAGAGTTGAACCAGGTGGAGATTCAAGAAGGTGCAGATGCTTCTAGGTGCTTTTTTTTTTTTTTTTCTGAGCTAGGGTCTTGCTCTGTCACCTGGGCTGGAGTGCAGTGATGCCATCATGGCTCACTACAGCCTCAACCTCTTGGGCTTAAGCAGTCCTCCCACACTGGCCTCCCAAAGTGCTGGGATTGCAGGTATGAGCCATCACACTCAGCCTTCTCTATCTTTTTTACCTTTGTAAATGCTAACCAGTGATTTTATTAATTTGTCAATAATCATCAAGTAACTACTATGCCCATGGATCGGGCTAGGATTTATAGAGCATGCAAACATGGGCGACAGGTTCCCTGGTATCTAGTTTGATAGTTCTTGAAGAGCTTCCTTGAGTGTGTCTAATAGATTCTGAAGTAATTATGGCAACTTGGACCAAATGAAGACTGATTTAGTTGTTGGGAGCCCCACCTTCTCAAACAACTTTAGCCTTAAGATCTTTGCTTTTAAAGTATGTATATCGAAACAGCGCCCATTCAGGTGATGTTTTGCAGAACAAAGGAACGGTGCATGCCAGAGGCGTGCCAAGGAATCTGCCACCTCCAGCTGCAGTCAACACTGCCCTAAGCTTTGAGTGAAGGCGTCTGCCAGACAAAGGTCTCCTTGCCTCCCTGTGACAGTTTGCTTTCCTGTCAATTTATCCATCCATCCAATTTAAAATAGCCTGTGAGACTTTAAAAAAACATCAGTTAACAACAACAATGCAACAAAGACATGATGCTATTTTGTAAAGTAACCCGGTATAATTGATTTTTATGTGAGGAGCAAAGTATTATAAATAATATAAGTAAGTGGAGTGAAACTATATGAAGAGAGAACAAATGGATGGAAGGGTGTATGGACAGGTGCAGGAATCTCTGGATGGATGAGTGGGTGGATGCTTGGATGGATGGATGAGTGGGTGGATGCGTGGAGGGATGGATGGATGGATGGATGAGTGGGTGGATGTGTGGAGGGATGGATGGATGGATGGATGGGTGGGTGGGTGGATGCATGGAGGGTTGGAAGGATGGATGGATGGATGAGTGGGTGGATAGGTGGAGAGATGGAGGGAGGGAGGGATGGATGAGTGGGTGGATGTGTGGAGGGATGGAGGGATGGATGGATGGATGGATGAGTGGGTGGATACATGGAGGGATGGAGGGATAGATGGATGGATAGATGGGTGGGTGGATGCGTGGAGGGATGGAGGGACAGATGGATGGATGGATGAGTGGGTGGATGCATGGAGGGATGGATGGAAGAGTGGATGGATGCCTGGAGGGATGGAGGGATAGATGGATGAGTGGGTGGATGCCTGGAGGGATGGAAGGATGGATGGATGAGTGGGTGGATGCCTGGAGGGATGGAGGGATGGATGGATGAGTGGGTGGATGCCTGGAGGGATAGAGGGATGGATGGATGAGTGGGTGGATGCCTGGAGGGATGGAGGGATGGATGGATGAGTGGAAAGGTAGAAGATTAGAAGGATGGATGGGTGGGGGGGTGAAAAGGTAGATGGACGGGTATATGGGTGAAGGATGGATAGATGGATGGGTAGAAAGGTAGAAGGATAGGAGGAAAGATAGATGACAGAATGAATGGAAGGATGAGTGGACAGAGGATGAATGAGTGGGTGGGAAGGTAGAAGGATGAATGTATGGATGGATGGTTGGACGGACTGACGGTAAGATCATTCTGTGGGGAATGCTGATTGGTTATTTGCTTGCCAGACTGGCCAGGACTGAGAAGACTCCGTTTTCCTGGTTTCCTAAGCTGGAGGTGCTTCCCTGTGCTGTGCCTCTGTCCCTCTTAGAAACTGCGTTGTTTCCAGGTTGCACCTGTAAGCAGTGCAGTGAGGGGAAGACGTATTCCAGTGCAGTCATTTCACCGAACCTGGAAACCACCAGAATCATGCGGGTGTCTCACACCTTCCCTGTGGTAGACTGCACGGCCGCGTGCTGTGACCTGCCCAGCTGTGACCTGGCCTGGTGGTTGGAGGGCCGCTGCTACCTGGTGAGCTGCCCCCACAAAGAGAACTGTAAGCCCAAGAAGATGGGCCCCATCCGGTCTTACCTCACTTTTGTGCTCAGGCCTGTTCAGAGGCCTGCACAGCTGCTGGACTATGGGGACATCATGCTGAACAGGGGCTCCCCCTCGGGGACCTGGGGGGACTCACCGGAGGATATCAGAAAGGACTTGCCCTTTCTAGGCAAAGATCGGGGCCTAGAGGAGATGTCTGAGTACTCAGCTGACTACCGTGAGCTGGAGAAGGACCTCTTGCAACCCAGCGGCCAGCAGGAGCCCAGAGGGCGTGCCGAGTACCCGGACTGGGGCCTGCAGCCGGGCGGCGAGAGGGGCTTCAACTCCTCTGCGGGAGATGGCCCCGCGGTACCTGCAGAGAAGCAGCACGACCCTGAGCTCCATCACCTGAATGAGGCTGCTTCAACCCATGCCCCAAAACTCCCTGAGAGAAGTGTGTTGCTTCCCTTGGCGACCAGTCCATCTTCAGGAGAGGTGTTGGAGAAAGAAAAGGCTTCTCAGCTCCAGGAACAATCCAGCAGCAGCTCTGGAAGAGAGGTGGGTGTGTTCAGGATGTGGTTGCGGGTGGGAAGGGCTGAGTGCGGCAGACCGCAGGAGGGGCTGGGTTTCAGGAGCCGGGCACTCTTTCAGGCTGTATAGCATAGGGAGGTTCCTCCTAACGGCACCTGTCTCAGGTGTGGCAAGCAAGATGACTGTCTCTCAGAGATTCCTAGGAAGCAGAACATCTTGTTCCTCTGCTATGCTCCATGACCAGGCTGTTAAAAAGAACAAAGTTCTGCCTTCAGGAGTCAGCCGGCTCGTAGTGACTTAGCACTTCTCCCTAGAGATGCTTCTACCTATATTTAAGGGAGATAGTATCTCCGTCCCTGGAGCCAGCACGAACACCCACTCAGGGGCTTTGAAAATCACACTAGGAGGTTTCTTCCAGACCAAGCAGGTGCTTTGGCTGCTAGAAACAATGGCATCATGAACAGTTGGATAGGACGAGAGAGGTAGGAAGGAGAGAACTTAAGCGTCATAAAAAGTTCCATGAAAAAGCTCAGGTTAAAAAAGAATGAGAGTCGCTGGAGTGGAACGATTTGAAAAGCAGGTGGAAAGCCCAAGTGTTACGGGCCAGAGGCCAGGGAGACGGAGAAGGAGACGTGCATGGCAAGGAGCGGGTAGCTGGAGAGCTCAGAGGCTGCGTGTTTGGACCCTGGTCAGGACTCGAGAATGTGGTCGGCATGTTGATCAGAGGAAGCTGAGGTCTAGGTGGAAATGAAGTCACAGAGGAACCTGGAAGTCCTTTAAGAATTTTTTAAAGGAAAAGTTTTCCTTTTTAAAATTCCAGTGCTTATGTTAGAATAAGTGAGGAATGCTGGATTTAATTGACTATACATCACAATCTCAACCATGAAAAATCACTAAAAAGGGTCTAGAAGTCATTTTTAAGTGTGAGTTTTCTTTTCTTTCTTTCTTTCTTTTTTTTTTTTGAGACAGTCTAGCGCTCTGTCGCCCAGGCTGGAGTGCAGTGGCACGATCTTGGCTCACTGCCACCTCCACCTCCCTGGTTCAACCTGTTCTCCCACGTCAGCCTCCCAAGTAGCTGTGACTATAGGCGTGCACCACCATGCCTGGCTAAGTTTTGTATTTTTTAGTAGAGACAGGATTTTGCCATGTTGGCCAGGCTGGCCTGGAACTCCTGACCTCAAGTGATCCACCCACCTCGGCCTCCCATAGTGCTGGGATTACAGGCATGAGCCACGGCGCCCAGCCAAGATTTAATCAGAAGATTTTTTTCTGCTTATATTTTTCTGAACTTCTAAGTGTCTACATTTTTCTGTACTTATAACTGGATTAAAATGAAAAAACTTTTCATTAAAAATAATCTGAAAGTATTAAAGATTAACCACGTTTTTTCATATCAGTAAATAGTAACATAATTTACCCTCTTTTATGCTGCCAAGTCATTTACTTCCTGGTTTATACAGATGGAACTCTGAAATCAAGCTCTATTACAAATCCTTTGGCTCATTAGTTCTTTGAGGTTGGCTTTGTTAAAAGATAATTATCTAAAAAGATGAAATTGTGAATTGTTTAGATATAAAATGAACATGTGTTAGAGATTTGATTCTACTCATTAATCACTGAGGGAACTAGGAGATTATAATTATCATACCAGAAAACCTGAAGAACAGACACATTCATAGATTTAAAAATATATTGAAATGAATGTACAAATAGAGGCAAAACTGGGTTTCCAGTGAGGAAAGGAGGGAGTTCAGTTGAACCTCTAGCAGACAGGGGAGAATTTACATGTCTAC
The DNA here is from genome assembly GCA_963574635.1 of Cheracebus regulus. Lineage (NCBI taxonomy): Eukaryota > Metazoa > Chordata > Mammalia > Primates > Pitheciidae > Cheracebus > Cheracebus regulus. The sequence continues at coordinate 22,734 of CAUYQU010026771.1, read as the reverse complement.
AGACAAGAAGTATTTTACATTGTTATCAGTCACCTGCAACTTACAGAGTTGTAAAAATAGCTCAAATACAAGAACAACTAAGGCCAGACAACCTGGAGGGGTATCCAGTAGATAATATGTTTTTTATTTATTTTTATTTTATTTTAATTTTTTGAGACAAGGTCTCACTTTGTCACCCAGGCTGGAGTGCAGCGGCATGATCTCAGCTCACTGCAGCCTCGACCTCCTGGGCTCAAGCAACCCTCGCACCTCAGCCCTCAAAAGGTAGCTGGGACTACAGGCGCATACCACCATACCTGGCTGATTTTTTATATTTTTGTTAGAGATGGGATTTCGCCATGTTGCCCAGGTTGGTCTCAAACTCCTGAGCTCAAGTGATCTGCCTGCCTTGGCCTCCCAAGTGGTAGGATTACATATGTGAGCCACCTCGCCCTGCTGATAATATGCTGTCTTCCACTGAAATACAAATTTTCCTCTGAAGTACATGAGATGTGTAGACAATCTCTGAATAAGTGTTCATAAAAATTAGATGCATAGCATAATAAGAAACCATATATTCAAGCCCAATACACTGATGTACAGCTGTAATCCCAACTACTTGGGAGGCAGAGGTAGGAGAATTGCTTGAGCCTAAGATTTAGAGACCAGCCTGGGCAAGATAGTGAGGCCCCCCTCTCTTAAAACAAAAAGAAACAAAAGAAACATTATTTCATTCTGACACAGTGCAAAGTTTGGAATTCATGACATAAACTAAGATCTCTTCTCTCACCAAAAAAAAAATATGTAAAATAGTTCAATTGTGTTTGGTAAAGGTACCTAGAAAATTTAATGGGCAAAGAATAGTCTTTTCAACAAATGGTGTTAGGACAACTGGATGCTTACATGCAAAAGAATAAACTTAGACCCCTACTTCATACCTTATTTTTTAAAAATTAACTCAAAATGGACCAATGATTTCAATATAAGTTAAAACTATAAAAGACATGGAAGAAAACTCAGCATAAATCTTTGTAAACTTGGGCTAGGCAGTTATTTCTTAGTACATCAAAAGCATAGGATTAAAACAGAAAAATGGTAAATTTGAATTAATCAAAAGTAGAAGCTTTTGTATTTCAGATGACAACATCAAGAAAGGGAAGCTTTCTTGATGGGATAAATATACCACAACATGGGATAAATATACCATAAATGTTGTATATGCTGAATATATAAGTAACTCCTACAACTGAATAATAAAAAGACAAATAGCCTAATTCAAACATGGGCAAAGGATCTGAATAGAATTTCTCCAAAGATCATAGAAGAATGGCCCACAAGCACATGAAAAGGTGTTGAGCACCATTAATCTTCAGGGAAATGCAAATCAAAACCATCGTGAGATACTTCACATCTACTAGATAGCTAGAAAAAAACTAAGAACAGATCATAAGTGTTAGTAAGGATGTAGAGAAACTGGAACTCTCCTACACTGTGAGTGGGAATGTGAGATGTCGCAGCCACTATGGTTTGTTTTTGTTTTTTGAGAGATAGGGTCTTGTTCTGCACCCAGCTTGAAATGCTGCGGCGCAACATGGCTTACTGCAGCCTTCAACCCCTGGGCTCAAGTGATTCTCTTGCCTTAAGCTCCTGAGTAGCTGGGACTACGTCGTGTGCACCACAAAGCCCAGCTAATTTTTTTATTTTTATTTTTGTAGAGATAGAGTCTCACTCTGTTGCCCAGCCTGGTCACAAACTCATGGGCTTAAACAGCCCTCCCGCCTTGACCTCCTAAAACGCTGGGATTATAGATTTGAGCCACTACGTCTGGCCCTAGTGTAGCTGCTTTGGAAGACAGTCTTGCATTTTTTCTAAACGTTAAATGCAGAGTTATCATATAACTCAGCAGTTTCACTTCTCGGTATTTACACAAGAGAAAACGTGTTTATATAGAAACTTGTACATGAATATTCATAACAGCACTATGCATGAAATAGTGCCATTGAATAGGACATCTATGGAAAATAAATCAAGATCAAACTTGTAGAGGATAAAGGACATTTTTTGCAACTGTGTTTTCCAGTGGACAAGAGGAGAGAAATCACCTAAAACAAGTTGTTTTAAAGTAAATGAGTAGAGAACATAGAAACCAGAGCCATTTGGGACTTTTACTGACGAGGCCCAGCTGAACCTGAAGTCTGAAGTGGACAATGCTGGTGCTCAGTGGCTTCCACAGAGGATCCATTTTCCTTTGGAGGGTGTGTCAGAGAGGACCTTGTGTCCTGATAACTCAGTGAGGAGTTCTGTGGTGGAGGTTGTGGGCGGATTACTGAATAGTGAAGGGAAGAACTGGCATCTGATTCCAGCCTAGAGACGGAGCATGGTGGAAAAGTGAATGTTGTAGAGAAGAGCTGGACAAGGGTTTTCTCCCCTTCAACCATTTCTGGCTTAGTGACCTCTACCCAAGGTACCTTAATTTCTCTGACCACTGCCTACCTCCATTCTTTATTTCAGCTTGGCAATAATTTCTCAGGACTTCATAAAACTAGAAACAAAAAACAAACAAACAAAAAACCACTCAATTATCCCATGGGATCTGCAGAGGCCCCAGTATAAAATGCTGTGCACACCTATTCTGAAGCCCTGGTTTGTAGTAATTCTAAATTTCATACTATTCTTAGAGAACACAGCTTAATCCATAGCACTCACTTCACAAACCCAGATACCTGCAAATTCAATTAAATCAAACATCTTAAAATTGTATAGTAGAGCCACTACCTGATTTTTAAAACGTAGGTCAGTTGGTTTCTCTTAGTTTGATCATACAGCTTAATTTCATTATTTCATCCTTTTTGTTTTTTGCCTTGGTTCTGGAAATTTAGTTGCAGAAGGTTTCACAAGTTGCCTGGTAAATATCTGGAACCCAATGGGAGCTCAGTTACTCTTAGTGGTGATATCAGTGATCACACGTCCAAGCACAAGATTTATGCTGTATCCTTACTCACTTTTCTCAATTGTAGAAAAGAGCAGTTGTCTTTTCAATTAGCACCAATGCCCCCCTCTCTGATTTACATTTGAATTATAACTTTTCTTTCTGTGGGTTTCTCACTGTACATGGCCTCTATGGGTCTTCTGTATTCTTAGTCTAAGAATTTTACTTACCTGGCTCCACACAGTTACTGACTTTAAGTCTCAGAAGATGTTTTATTATCATATTATGAGAATTTTCCCTCTGACACACACTATTTAATTAAAAAACTTAACTCTGTAACTTTAAGTTATTGGTTATACATAATGGATAAAATGAATAAAGATGATTTACTCTAGAAGCCTGTTGACGATTGAATTATTTGATTGTCTTCAATTGTTGCTTTAGTGATTGTCTTAGTCAGCTTGTGCTGCTGCCACAAAATACCATTGTATTAGTCCGTTCTCACACTGCTATAAAGATATGTCCAAGACTAGGTAATTTATACAGGAAAGAGGTTTAATTGACGCACAGTTCTGGATGGCTTGGGAGGACCCGGGGAACTTGCAGTCATGACGGCAGGTGAGAGCGAGCAAGCAGGGGAAATGGTAGATGCTTATAAAACCACCAGATCTCATGAGAACTCACTCACTCTCACAAGAACGGCATGGAGGAAACCATCTCCATGATCCTGTTTCCTCCATCTGCTCTCTTCCTTGACACGTGGGGATTGTAATTCAAGATGAGATTTGGGTGGGGGCACAAAGCCTAGCCATATCAACCATGAACTGAGTGGCTTAACTGTGTATAACTCATAGTTGTAAAATTTGGAGGTCTGAGATCAGGATGCCAGCAGCGTTGGGTTCTTGTGAGGGTTTCTTGGTTTGCAGGTAGTCATCTTTTTGCTGTGTCCTTACGTGGAGGAAAGAGAACTAGCTAGCTATCTCTCCTCTTCTTAGCAGGCCACCAGTCCCATTTATGAAGGCTTTACCCTCATAATCTCATTACTTCCCAAAGGCTCTACCTCCAAATACTATCACACTGAGGGTTAAGATTTCAACAAGTGAATCTGTGGGGTGCGAGGGGAGGTGTGGGGCAGAAACATTCAGTCCAGTGAACTGATTAGTTTAGGGGCTACTGTAATTACTTTCTCATTCTTTTTTGAGTGTTTGTGTGTTCACCTGTACTCATTGTCCAACCCACAGTTGCCTTATGTTTCTAATAGATGGCAAAGAGTGTATTTGAGAGTTTTGGAATATTATTCATGGCATTTCAAACATTACTGAAGCTAATTTGTGAAAAAGGTTGGTAACACTGAGTTGCTTGAAGAATTGAACTGTTTTTGTTTTGTTTGTAACTATTTATCCTTATTGATCTCTTAGGTTCTAACACCTTCCCATACTCCTCCAGCAAGCCTGGAGCTCAGCCCAGCCACCGTGGAGAAAAGCCCAGTGCTGACAGTCACTGCGGGGAGGACAGAGCACAGCTTCCCAGCACCTCCCACTAGCACAACCCCCTCTGGGTCCACCCCGTCTGAACGACCCATATCTTCTACCACTGCTCCCGGGACAGGTAACTTTTGAAAAATACAATTGGAAGAAACGTACTGAAGACAGGCTGTAGAATTTGGTAGTGACAACTTTCAAAGTTGACTCATTCGCTCCAGGCACATTTTGAGCATCCAGCCAGAAACGGTGCTGTGTACTGAGAGCAAAAAGAGGAATAAGACATTGTCTTTTCCCACAGGGACTCCATAGTCCAGGAGAAGAGGTGGTTCTGATACCATATGGTGAGTGCTCTAAGAGGCTGCTGTGAAGGCAGAAGGGCACCTGGACCCATTAGGAGGGCCCAGGGATGCCTTTCCAGAGGAGATGACGCTGGGGTGGAGTGAGCCCGCAAAAATGGTACTGACCTGTTGTTCAGGTTGAGGGAGCAACATGTTTAATGACAATAGCGACCATTATATTTACTGAGCACCTACAGAGTGCCAGGCAATATGCTCAGTGCTTCATCCCTCATCTCTTTCATCACCTATGCAAACATACAGAAATACAAGAGCTCATGGGACATTCTGGAAGAAGTGTAAGGGATTCAGTGCGGCTGGAACTGGAGTGGCAAACAGGGCAAGAACTGGAAAGATCATGTATTTTAGGCTAAAGATTCTGCACTTTACTGGATGGATTTAGAGAATCCCTGAATGGTTTTAAGCAGGAAAGCAAAATGATCAGATTTGTATGAAGGAAATAGTGTTGGCCAGGCGTGGTGGCTCACACCTGTAATCCCAGCCTTTTGGGAGGCCCAGGCAAGTGGATCATGAGGCCAGGAGTTCGAGACCAGCCTGGCCAACATGGTGAAACCCCATCTCTACAAAAAAGTAAATAAATAAATAAAAATAACTGGGCATGGTGGTTCACGCCTGTAATCCCACCTACTTGGGAAGTTGAGGCAGAAGAATTGCTTGAACTTGGAGGCAGTGGTTGCAATGAGCTCAGACAGTACCAGTGTACTCCAGCCTGGGTGACAGAGGAAGACTCTGTCTCAGAAAAAGTAAAAAATGAAAACGAAAGAAAAAGAAAATAGTGTGGAGTTGACTAAGTTGACTAGAGGCAACAAGAGCCATGGAAAGGCTGTGGTGAATGGCTGCAGGAATGGAGGGGAGAAACTAGATTCAGGAGATAGCAAGGGAGCAGAATCGTAAGGATTTGATGAGTGACTGCATGAATGTAAGGATGAAGGAAGAGGATGCTAAGATACAGGAAAATACAGAACTGAAATTAGATGAGCAGCTGGGCTGAAGATAAAGGATTACGAGTCATCAGTGTGGAGGTGACAGTTGAAGGCATGGGGGACACAGAAGATCATGTGGGGAGACCGCGGGAGTGAGCTAAGGAGAGGCCTGAGTACTGGGACCTGAAGGACATCATTGTGTAAGGAGCCGACAGTGCAGAAGGGGCCTGTAAACCTGACAGGGTAGTTGTGCCAGAGAGGTGGGAGATGAAGAGGACAGCTAGAACCTGGGAAGAAAGGAGGGAGAGAGTTCCACGGAGGAGGATAAAACCATTTTCCATCTACCCTTCTAAGTTCTAGACTAGTGCCCCTTTAACAAAAGACAGATTAACAAGAGAAAAAAAACAAGTAAGTTTATAACACGTACATCTTACCTATATATGAGAGATACCCAGGGAAATGAGGAAATCTCAAAGAGGTGGCCTGGAACTCTGGCTTATGTAGCGTCTTGAACTAAAACAAGAAAAGAAGGTTGCGGGGAAGCCAAGTGGCCAGAGGTGCCCAGAACAGCAAAGTAAGCAAGAGTGGGGCTGCTTATGCAGATGCGTCAGGACCTTCTCCACTGATGGGGACCCCTCAGGATTTAGTCACCCTTCTCTTCCGGTGTAGAAAGGGACATACCCTTACAAATTGGGATTTCTGGCCTGGCGTGGTGGCTCACGCCTGTCATCCCAGCACTCTGGGAGGCTGAGGTGGGCGGATCATGAGGTCAAGAGATTGAGACCATCCTGGCCAACTTGGTGAAACCCCTTCTCTACTAAAAATACAAAAATTAGCAGGACGTGGTGGCGCGCACCTGTAGTCCCTGCTACTCGGGAGGCTGAGGCAGGAGAATCGCTTGAACCTGGGAGGTGGAGGTTACAATGAGCCAAGATTGCGCCACTGTACTCTAGCTTGGGTGACATCGAGACTCCATCTCAAAAAAAACCGAAAAACAACAAACAAACAAAAAATTAGCCGGGCGTGGTGGCATACACCTGTAATCCCAGCTACTTGGGAGGCTGAGGCAGGAGAATCGCTTGAACCCAGGAGGCGGAGGTTGTGGTGAGCTGAGATCGAGCCATAGTACTGCAGCCTGGGGGACAGAGTGAGACTCTGTCTCAAAACAAAACAAAACTAATGGGGATTTCCTTTGTGGATACCAGTTCGCCTTACAAATGTCTGTTTTCAGAGCTCTTCTTTGCTATTTCTAAAAAAAAAAAAAAAAAAATCAGCTCAAAATAATTCATATATCAAAGAGTTATAGTTTCAATAGCATAGTCTAGTCTCCTACAGTCTGTGAACCAAAAGTATCTGAGACAGCTCTCATTAATTTAGCAAGCTTATTTTGGCAAGGATAAGAACGTACCAGGGACACAGCCTCAGGAAGTCCTGATGCCACGTACCCAAGGTGGTCAGGGTACAGCTCGTTCGTTTGTTTTGAGACGGAATCTTACTCTGTCACCCAGGCTGGAGTATAGTGGCGTGATCTTGGCTCACTGCAGCCTCCACCTCCTGGGTTCAAGCGATTCTCCAGCCTCAGCCTCCTGAGTAGCTGGGATTACAGGCATCCACCACCAAGCCTGGCTCATTTTTGTATTTTTAGTAGAGACAGGGTTTCTCCGTGTTGGTCAGCCTGGTCTTGAACTTCTGCCCTCAGGTGATCCGCCTGCCTCAGCCTCCCAAAGTGCTGGGGTTACAGGTGCCAGCCACTGTGCCTGATCACCTTGGTTTTATACATTTTAGGGAGACATAAGACATCAGTCAGTATGTGTGAGACGCACACTGCTTCAGTCCAGAAAGGCAGGGCAACCAGAAGGGGCTGTTTTAGGTCATAGGTAGATAAGAGACAAAGGTTGCATTCTTTTGAATCTTTGATCAGCCTCTCACTGAACACACAATGTACTTGTGAGAGGGTGTAGAGGAATAGTCACGTATGCCTTGTCTGACTCAGTGAATCTGCATTCAGGGCAGAGAAAGCAATTCGATATGCATTTGTCTCAGCTGAGCAGAGGGAACACGGAGCCCTGTCCCTTGTCCTGCACCCGTGAAGATAAGCTGTCGATTTACATGGCCAAGGTGAAATTCACCAAAACTGTTCTAGGGGAAAGATCTTGAGGCCCACAAGGAATTTTCTTGTGGGCAAGTTGTAAGGGAAATATGTAGCATTTTTGTGTTTGTAGTTATCTTATTTAGGAATAAAATGAGATGCAGGTTTGCCTGACACATCTCCCAGCTTGACTTTTCCCTTTGGCTTAGTGATTTGGGGGTCCCGAGGTTTCTTTTCTTTTCACAAGTCCTATTTTGGCCGAGCATGTTCTGGTCTCCTGTAATTCCAAAAGAGAAGATATGTCAAAACTCCAGGTGTTGCAAAGGCCATGGTGATGATTGCAAAGCTTCCGTTAGATTGTCTAATAAAGAAGTTATTAGAATATGAAAGACCTGAGGGTCAGTTTCCTGAGCTTTTCTGTGGGCAATGTATTTTGGAGATTACTCTCTCTAACTTTTGTATTTACTTTGATCCTGAGCTTCAGTTAAGAGAAAGATAATAGTGGAAGAGAAGCTGTGCAGTCTATGGAAAAAGAAACTGGCCTGGGAGTTTCGCCCAGGATCTGTGTGTTTTAATAGAACCTACTGCATATAGTTGTAATGAGGATTAAATGAAGTGATCGTTTTAAAGCCCTTGGAGCAATGCCTGGCACAGTTTAATCTGGTATATAAGTGTTTGTTGAAATAAATACCTTTAAATTGATTAAATATTGGTGAACCTATTGCTAATTATCCATGGCCTTGGAAAACTTTGCCCTTCTAGGATTTAATCTCCCCATCAGTAACATGATAGGTTTGGGTCAATGTTCCTTCTAGGTCTATAGTTCCTGACTTTCAGGGCAAAGAGTTAGTGAAAGTGGCAAGAGAGGAGCCAGCAAACCCACGGAGAGCCTCTGCAGCTGATCTACCGCGGGAGAGCCTCTGCAGCAGATCTAGGAGGGGAGAGCCTCTGCAGCTGATCTAGGAGGGGAGAGCCTCTGCAGCTGATCTAGGAGGGGAGAGCCTCTGCAGCTGATCTGGGAGGGAGAGCCTCTGCAGCTGATCTAGTAGGGGAGAGCCTCTGCAGCTGATCTAGCGGGGGAGAGCCTCTGCAGCTGATCTGGGGGGGAGAGCGTCTGCAGCTGATCTAGTGGGGGAGAGCCTCTGCAGCTGATCTAGGAGGGGAGAGCCTCTGTAGCTGATCTAGCAGGAGGAGAGCCTCTGCAGCTGATCTGGGGGCAGAGAGCATCTGCAGCCAATCTAGGGGGATGTGAGGGACTGAGGCCTGAGGAGAGGAGTGGATTAAATGTGCAGCCTGTCCACTTCTCCTAGCAGGGGTCCTTCTGCAGAGCATTCAGCTTTTTAAAAAAAAAAAATCTTTGAGTTTTCTCTATGTAGTATCTGGACATACCACAATATATTTTACCAGTGAAACTAATGTCTAGTGAAGTCACACTGATAGAATTTATGAATATGTCAATGTCATCCTGGTTATAGAGAAAGTAAACAAGTGTTGTTCTGAATGCTCACTTGGCGGATAAGCACTTTTGGTAAGAGTTAATGTTCCTGCTGCTTAAGTTAAAATAGGCTTTTTATATTGAGGGTGACTGGATTTTTTGTTGGAAAGGTTCCAAGTACAAGGCCATTAGCAGTAATTCATGAGAACTGAGTGGAGTAGGACTAAGGAGACAGAAACACTTAGGATTATACTCAGTCTTTTTCTAACTAAAATTACCTCACACCAGGAAGTCAAGAAAAGCTGGGAGCAAGGGAGAAAATGGACCCAATCCACAATTGTGTGAGATCTGTTTCACGCAACTCTTGTCACCCAATCAATTGCTCAGTCAATTTGAATCATCATTTTTGTCACAGTGCCAACTCATATATTCGGTTTAAAGCTCTGCAGTATAATATAGGGCACAGTTCAGTTTCTAGACAGAGGAAAAACGTGCCTTAGCTAAAATCTTATGAAGAACTATTACAAAAACATATGCTATTTTATGTTATGGATTACTAAAAACAGATCTATTGTAGAACAGTAATGCAACATCATTATATTATATAATTGCATGTATTATTTCTAATTAACTTTTAGTGAAAGAACTTATGGTATCGGCTGGAGATAACGTCATAATAACTTTTCCCGATAATGAAGTAGAACTGCAGGCCTTTGTTGCACCAGCGCCACCTGAAGGTGAGAGTTTAACCTTCCTCCCTCACCACTAGGAACTGGGTGTTCTCCCTCAGCAGGTCCTTACAGGCTATTTACAACGCCGATTCATTTTCACAACATCGCACAACGTCACAAAGGTGGAAGACAAGGCTTTGATTATCAAAAGCATCAACATTTGTTGAAATAGTTTAAAATGGAGTAAGAGTCTAGGACATTCCATACAGTAGATATCGTTTAATCGGTCAGGTTGGAAAGTAATAAGTTTCTGATGATGCAAAGCAGAGCGGGACAGGCTACCACATACCAGTTCGTGACCTGTGATAATCTATAGAACCTGGGAAGATTCCACTGGAATGAGAGGGGAGTGGTGTGCACCCACAGGTTTGTTTGCAGATGCTGTGGTGTTGACAGTCATGGCTCTGAGGTTCTCAGGATGCCTCACACTAGCTGCTCAAAGAAATGTATTCAAAATGCTCTTTCTTCTGCTTGTCCAGTGCTCTGCCATTCAGTGAACATTTGACCTGGGACCTGTGGCCTGTCAAATGCATTGTCTTTAAGGTAGACTCATTCTTAAGCTGTTTGACTATTTCTCATTCAGTTTAGTTCCTTAATTCATTTTTTTCTCCATCACATACGGGTCAAATTTTTATAAACAGAGAAGATAATATTTGGCATTTGCATTGTAATCCTTTGAGATGAGGTACCTTATATTTTAACTACTAACATCTGAAGGTGGGAGACAGTTTCATCTTCACAGAGACAGGTTTATTCTCTGTTTTCATGTCCTTAAATAAACCCCTACAACAGATCAAATGAACTGAAATCTCCTTGCCTTTGGTTAAAAAGAGAAAAGCACAGTGGATTATACTATGTTAAAACTGATATGGATCATCAGATGTATCACTTGAGGAAAAAAGTCATCAAATACTAATGGTTAAATTAGGGTATGTTTTTTTTTTAACTTTATACATTAAAAAATATTCCTGTAAGTTGTATGCTTTTATAACAAAAAAAGAAATTTTGTATTAAGAAGATACATGTTATTCTTTACTTGGCTGATAGTTGAAAATCAAGTTCATAAGATGATAGCAAAACTGAGGGATATAAACAAATAAAAAATATATAAGTTTAAAAAAAAAGAAAGCGGAGTTTAGTATAACTAAGGAAATCTGTACTGGTGGTTTTAAGGCTACCGTTGTCCCCTTGCTCAGGTTACCTACTGACCTCTCAGAATTTATAACTACTCATATTTATTTTTACCCTCAGAAACAACCTACAACTATGAATGGAGTTTAATAAGCCACCCCATAGACTACCAAGGTGAAATAAAACAAGGACACATGCAAACACTTAACCTCTCTCAAGTAAGTAACTGGAGACGGGTTGCGTTTGACAGCACAACGTAACGGCATAGAGCTCAGTTCATACCTTCTTAGCTGTGGAACCCAAACATCTTTCTTTTTTTTTTTTTGGAGACAGAGTCTCACTCCGTTGCCCAGGCTGGAGTGCAGTCTCGCAATCAAGCCCACTGCAGCCTCCGCCTCCCGGGTTCAAGTGATTCTCCTTCCTCAGCCTCCTGAGCAGCTGGGATTACAGGCATGAGCCACCACACCTGGCTAATTTTTTTGTATTTTTAGTAGAGATGGGATTTCACCATGTTGGCCAGGCTGGTCTTGAACTCCTGACCTCAAGTGATCCACCCTTCTTGGCCTCCCAAAGTGTTGGGATTACAGGCATGAGCCACCACACCTGGCCACAAGTGTCTTTCTTATGGTAACATCAAAAGAAGGATATGAATGAATGAAGTCTCAGCTATGCAAGTGAGCAGGCAGATGGTTAAGAGGCTTCGGATGGCTTTGCTTGATTTGGGGTACTTGGTGTATTTCAGGCTTTGCTTGATTTGAGGTACTTGGTATATCTCAGCTTGGGGAAAAGAGTCTGGGTGTCCCACAGGCATCGCGGTGAGGTTAAAACCTGTTCTATCACTTGCTCTCCTTGCAGTGTTAAATGCATTCGACTTATCTCTGGTTCTCAATCAGGCACATCTCTAGAGTTGCCAATAATTCCATCCCAGGTCACAGATTGCCCTATCCCATATTGCTGTATGATACAAGCATTCACAAGAAACACGCCCTCTTTCTGGCCTAGGAGGTTATGTAAACTCACTTCGCAGCTTGAGGTCTGGTTTCCTACCAGATGATTATGTTGACTTCGTCTCTTGGGACCACACAGCTAATGGTGCGGCATAGACGTGCATCATCCCCATGTCACTGAGCTCTGGTTCTCAAAGTGTGGCGTCCAGTCACCTGCAGCCAACCTGCCAGAGCTAGGTGGTAAAAACGCTTGGCTCATACACACACGTTTGAGAAGTGCTGCCCTCTGCTGGTCCATCTCACTTAGGCCTCGCGAGGCCCTCTGTAGCGAAGCTAAAGGCCTGTCTGGGTGATCCTCAGTGTTCCGGAATTCAGGCTTCAAACGTGTGGCAGCCTCTTGACAGATCCAGATGAGACTCCCTGCTGAGCCGCTTCTCCGTGCCAACTTTAGGAGCGTGGCTTCTGGGGTAGTTTAGCTTTTACTAGGTAATGGACCATTGTAGCTTTAGCAAGTTGACTTGTGTAACTTTTCTTTATGTTACAGTTGTCCGTCGGACTTTATGTCTTTAAAGTCGCTGTTTCTAGTGAAAATGCCTTTGGAGAAGCATTTGTCAATGTCACCGTTAAGCCTGGTAAGCCTGTGTAAGAGAATGGCTTCCTGTTGTACACATTGATCTCAATTTTTGGTGCCTGGATGACTATGTTTATCTATCTGTCTAGAGCGAGAGAGAGAGAAAACCTATTTTATGTTAGACTCTATTGTAGAGAAAACATGCAAAGATGATGGTTTTGTTTTGTTGTGTTTTATTGTGTTTTACTTTCTGTATAACACTTAGTACTTGCTTGACAAGGTTATTGCTGGCTGCTCTTGAATGGTGGTGAATCTTCCTTAGCCCTTTCTAGCTGACAATTACTCCATCCACCCTAACTTCTACCTCCACTCTCCATGAGTCACTTTCACCTTCGGAGCAGGGGCATGTTAAATACATTGAATGGAGCAACCAAGACGTCAGGGGAAAGTGTGTGCCCATCGGTCAGTGCATTCATATGAATTAGAAATGGGTGGTTCTTGGGCTGGGCAGGCACAGCCCTGGCTTGGTGAGTGGAACGGGCTGGTTTTCAGCCTCCACCACCCCCTCACCTGTGCTGAGAGCACAACCTACACAATTAAGGCAAACCTCCCCTGAACCAACTTCAGCCCAGCCTGAGGACCTGACAGCTCTATCTTTTGCATATTCTGTCTGGTTATTATTACAGCTGAAGCATGCTTGGGAGTGGGGGCTGGCCTTTAGTCAGATATTGAAGATCCAGTTAATCCCAGGAGCTGGAACTGTAACGCCTTGCTTCTGCTCTGGAATTACTGCTCATGTTCTGTGACCAGCCCCTTGCTTATTACTGCGTATCCTGACTGAACCTGGGCTTACACACAAAAGTGTAAATGTACAGACAAGCTCCTGAAATTCACAGAGACTCCAGACTTTAAAAAGTGCTCTCTACAGTTGAGGCCTGTAGGGTAAACACCTTCTTGACAGGACATTTATAATCAATTTTTGAAAGCAGATAATTTTATGTGGGTCATGACATGTGCATACACAGCGTGGGCCCAGTCACTGCCCTTTTTTTTCCTGTTACAGCCAGAAGAGTCAACTTGCCACCTGTAGCAGTTGTTTCTCCCCAAATGCAAGAGCTCACTTTGCCTTTGACGTCAGCCTTCATTGATGGCAGCCGTGCGTATCCTGTGATAGTTTCAGGATTTCTTTTTCTCTACATGCTGAGAAGTGTAATGGGTGTGCTGCATCCAGACTGGGAGGACTTAAGGGCTGTTCCTCTGATAAACGATCACTTCCTTCCTCAGCTTTATGTCTTTAGCTCCTGTAGCTTCTCTGCTCTGTGCTTATTTTCCCTTCAACTTTTGTCTATTCTATTAGAAAGTTCTTTAGGGCCTGGCCCTTTGATTGGGAATTAGAGCAACCATTGAAGAATCTTCTTCTGGTGTGGTATATATGATTAGCAGTTGGAAAATCACTATATAAATGCATCTTTATGTATATAACTTATTTTAGAAGATTACTTTAAAAGAATTAATTAGACACACCAGGGAGGAGCTCCCATTAGATTATTTTAAAAGAATTAATTAGAAGCTAGAGAGGAGCTCCTGTGATCCTCAGGAGGGGAAGCGCCCCAGACTAGATGGGAAAATCACTTTTTGTTGGCCTGGGGGATGGCGTTTTGCTCTGTCACCCAGGCTGGAGTGCAGTGGCGTGATCTCAGCTCACTGCAACCTCCGCCTCTTGGGTTCAAGCACTTCTCCTGCCCTAACCTCCTGAGTAGCTAGGATTATAGGAGCATGCCATCACATCTGGCTAATTTTTGTATTTTTTTTAGTAGAGATGGGGTTTCACCATGTTGGTCAGGCTGGTCTTGAACTCCTGATCTCATGATCTGCCCACCTCAGTCTTTCAAAGTGCTGGGATGACAAGCGTGAGCCACCATGCCTGGCCTGGGAAAATCACTTTGAACAATTCTTAGAAAGGGTGTCTTCAGTGAGGGAGTGTGGTATTTTTTTTTTTTTAATTTTTTTTATAATGATGGGGTTTCACCATGATGTCCAGGCTGGTCTTGAACTCCTGACCTCAGGTGATCCCCCCACCTCGGCCTCCCAAAGTGCTAGGATTACGGGTGTGAGCCACCGTGCCCAGCCAAGTGTGGTATTTTAAATTATTAGTTCAGAGTTCGTTCTTCTATTGGAGTATATGTGGAAGGGGCCCCTGAGTAACTACAGGTGTTTGTGTAAATATATTTTGAAAACATCCTGTGCTTGACTAGGTTCAACCTTATCAGTGTACCAGTGTACATAATTGCATTTTATGTACATTTAATCACAAAGCTAATACCAACTCCTGTAGAAAGTGAAGAATGGTCATCTTGGTTGTCGGGAGAATACTTGTTAGCCGCTAAAGCTGCTCTATTTTGCAAGCCTGCAAATGTACAGAGAGCACCTTGACATGACGATTTGCATCTATTCAAATATAGCCCGTATTTCACAGTAATTTCCAAACACATGGCCAGGCCCTAAGGAACTTTCTTAGCAATGTGAAAATAAAGTATCTTTTAAATGGAAATAGATCACATTTTGATTCCTCTAATTCAGTATGGCTTATTTCCAGGAAACTGTTCAGGATTATTCATCTGTCACACGAACCTGCTCTTTCCTTGAATCAATTAGATGAAACCCACCCCCTCCCAGGTCTAGGTTTCTATGAATCCGCATGGCATGTTGTGTTTGTTCACTTTTAAAGTAGAAATAGGACGTGTTCATGTAGGGATAGGACCTTTCTCTGGGCTTACCCCTTAATAATTAAGGTAGTAAAAGATGTTTTGTAAGTTATAGAAAAGCATCTCGAGTCTTTCTGAGCCTGTCGGTTCAGACGCCCGTTCACAGCGATCAGCAGGCGCTCTCATGCCGCAGTGGAGGTGAACGGAAGTAGCGTTTCCATGTGTTGCATTTTCTTGGCTCCTGTTTTTTAAAAGCAAAAGCATCTGTCACTGTGCTTCTTAAATATTCAACTGAGTGGGAACAGCCTCACTCAAATCTGGTGGAAATCCAGGAGAAAAATAGCAATGATAATTTCGGGAGTAGAAAAGAACCTCCTTCTAATATACAGTATTTAGCAACTGAGTTCTAGGCAAGTATATAATTTCATATAAAAATGAATCTAAATATGCGGTAATTAAATTACAGAACTTAAGTTTTCCTCTTCTTGTATGTCATTCTTTATTTCCTCATCTTTTAGAAAGTACAGATGATACTGAAATAGTGAGTTATCACTGGGAAGAAGTCAGCGGGCCCGTTATAGAAGAGAAGACCTCTGCTGACTCCCCCGTCTTACGCTTGTCTCACCTTGATCCTGGTAACTATAGTTTCAGGCAAGTGGGTCCCTGCCTTCCCTGTGCTTCCTGCTACTTAAGTGTTGACTGTTTCTTTAAACTAATGCATTTAAAACACCGCACTTCTTATTTTGATCAAGAGGAGATTTGGCTTTCATGGGGGTTTTGGTTGGATGCCACCGGAAACCCTGATATCCTCACCAATTAATATGAACTTTATTTATTTATTGGAGTAAAATGTATATATAGTGAAATGCACTTTATGAGGTTCATCTGATTCGTTTCTATTTAATTATGCTTTACCGTCTGATGGAGGAGGTTACTGCTGCCAACCCAGGAAGAAATTTTCTAAAGGGCCCAGAGGGTGTCCTGACTCAGCCTGGTTGAGAAGGAAGGACTTTTACGTGTTTGGTTCACTGTCAGAGCCAGGGCGGAAGCTGGATCTTGGTTGTGTGGAGTGTGAGGCATAGTGTGGAAGGAAGCTCAGGATGCACAGGTGCCCCCTACGTGTACTCGCCCTGCGAGGAAGGCCCCTGGGCACCCTCCCTGCGAGGAAGGCCCGCGGGCACCCGTCCTGTGAGGAAGGCCTGTGTTCCGCCACAGCTTCACTGTCATATGCCTAATGATACTTATTTAGCGTCATCACTGCTCCCAACCACCATCTTTGACGTAGAAGGATGAAGTGACCTATTTGTGAATTCACTGTTCTCAGGACCACATTAGGAATCAGTTTAATGGGGCCGGGTGCGGTGGCTGACTCCTGTAATCTCAGCACTTTGGGAGGCCAAGGCGGGTGGATCATGAGGTCAGGATTTTGAGACCAGCCTGGCCAAGATGGTGAAACTTCATCTCTTAGCCGGGTGCAGTGGTGGGCGCCTGTAATCCCAGCTATTCAGGAGACTGAGGCAGGAGAATCGCTTGAACCCGGGAAGCAGAGGTTGCAGTGAGCCGAGATCGTGTCACTGCACTCCAGTTTCGGCGACACAGTGAGACTCTGTCTCACAAAAAAAAAAAGTCATCAGTTTAGCACAGGAAGGTTAATGCCCTTCTCTCTGTGTTTGCAGAGCTTGAGCATTGGTTCACATGTGAAAGTGCTTAATCCTAACACTGCTCTGCAAGGCCTATCCTGAAAATAGAATTACAAGTCTTCTAGAAAAGGATTAAAAATTAAAAAGCTGTGTAGCTGAAAATTCAGGAGTGATTTTCTGTCTGTATGCTCAACCTGAAGGCAGAACTTAAACCTGACCCATTTTTAGTCTCCGTTACTAGAGAGTGGCATCTATGATGGCTGAGGATGGTTTTTTCACCCAGCAACTCAAAGACTAGTCAGAAATCCATAAAGGTTAAACTCTAACATCAATATGTTATGAACTAAAAATAAAAGAGTCAACAGCAACAAAATCAAACAAATATCAACTCTGTGTGTTTATCTTTGCTTCATCCTTAAATTTCTGTTTACACCTGTTCTAAGTTGGTCTGAGAACTATTCCGTGAACCGACTAAATTGACCTAAGTGTACCTTGAGATTTGGCATATTATTTTTTTGGTCTGCCTTTTTTGTGTGTGTGGTTGTTTTTTGAGAGAGTCTCTTGCTGTGCTGCCTGAGCTGGAATGCACTGGTGCAATATCAGCTTACTGCAGCCTTGACCTCCCAGGCTCAAACGATCCTCCCACCTCAGCCTCCCAGGTAGCTAGAACTACGGGTGTGCATGACCACACCCGGTTAATTTTTTTTTTTTTTAATAGAGACAGGATCTCACTCTGTGACCCAGCTGGTCTCAGAACTCCTGGGCTCAAGCAGTCCTCATACCTCAGCTTCCCAAAGTGCGGGGATTACAGGCACGAGCCACTGTGCCCAGCCTGGCATATTCTTGCAACTATGGATTCTTCTCCTTTCTGTAGGTTGACGGTTACAGACTCAGATGGAGCCACTAACGCCACAACCGCAGCCCTAATTGTCAACAATGCTGTGGACTTCCCACCAGTTGCTAATGCAGGACCAAATCACACCATAACTTTGCCCCAAAACTCCATCACTTTGAATGGAAACCAGAGCAGTGACGACTACCAGATTGTTCTCTATGAGTGGTCGCTGGGTCCTGGGAGCGAGGGCAAGCAAGTGGCCATGCAGGCAAGTTCTCCATCCTGCCTTCAGACTCTTGTCTGTCTATATGTCATCTGTCCATCCGTCCGTCTGTTTATATGTCTATGTCTATTGTCTGTCATCTAGCTATCTAGCTATCTATTGTCTATCATCTGTCTATCATCTATCTATCTATCATCTATGTATTTTCTATCATCTATCTATCTGCTATTGGTTAGGGTAGGCAGTTAAATTTAGATAATTTGTTTTGTGAAATTATCTGATATATGACAACTATTAGAAAAGGACCTAAGCTCACAAATCTTCCAAGTTTACATCTCTTCCCCTCGCTCACTTAGATAAGCACAGGACAGCAACCACTTGGTTCTGTGTTGACAATTAGATCTTGAGATCAGTTTGAGAAAAGTCTCCCATCTGTTAGAGAAATATTTTCGTATTGGGAGAAACCTTAGAAATGATGGAATCTAAACCTCCTGATCAGAATCGGGCTTTGTTACTCTGTTTCTGCGGTTTGTAGAAACTTGCTGCTCTCTTGTCTGCATCCTCTGATTGCTTTTTAGGACCTTATTTGTATCTACCTTTTGATGTGCTCAAACCTTTTAAGTGTATTTGTCTGACAACATAATAATCTTGAAACTTCTGTTGTGTGTGTGAGCTGTTTGCTTATTCTTCTTTTCGTGATAGGCAAAGCTATCTGTTTTTGTTGCTAACCAGCTTGGTGTTTTTGAAGTTATGTTATTATCTGAGAGTTTCATGGAAAAAAAAAAAAAGATAGGCCCTTACCTTTCCAGCTTCCTTTTCTCCTTCAAATTTTGCCTCACCTGTCCAAGATACATTGCTCATTAGTATTTAAGATAAAATCAGATATTCCACGGAAACTTACCTGCTTTACTTTCCGGTATTCCTGGAACATGCTTTGCTGTTATGAGGAGTTAAAAGTGACTGGGTAGATCTATGGAACCAAAGAGCCATGAGCTGTCTGGATACCCTTGAGAACCCTCTGGGTGATGTCCATCTCTACCTAGGGGTTGTAGCACGTGCTACGTTTGCTTCTGTTGTGTTAAGAATTCTGATTCAGAGGGGGGTTGGATACACAACAGGAAGATGGGATATTTTGTATTTTCATGGTTAAAAAAAATTCCTCATTTTCTTTTACTTAATTGTTAGGAACTATGCATTCAAAGCTAATACTCCAGAACTCATCCATGCATACTGGACATGTATCCAAAGTTCCTGAAAGCTGGGCCATACTGTGAGCCTTGCCTCTGCACACCAGCCCAGCTGCCAGACGCCCTCTCTCCCTTTCCAAAGCATATCCACAGTGACAGCCTTATTGCCTTATGCTTGATTGATTAAGATGTCCAAAGGGGTGATGCTTTCTATTAACTGGGGCAATCACAAAGGTGAGGTCTGTGAATCAGACCCTTTTATATTCATCTGAAAATTGTGCCAAGCCGGCTGCGGAGGCTATGCTCCTGCTGGGGAAGGAAGTGAAGCCTTTGCAATTGCCTGAAACATGGCGGCCTTGGGGACGTCAGTGAGACGCCGCAGGCTGCTCCGTTCCCATTTGCCACAGCATTCCTTTACACTGTGTGCAGAAGCATTCACATACCAGACCAGTTTGGAGGCAACTCCTGGGAAATTACACTTTCTCTGATGAACGTTTCAGAGAAAGGTGCTTTGCCTTACTTAGTCAAAGTAGGGGGAAGAAATTTTTTTTTCAAAAGTTCTTAAAAGTATGCATTTCAAATTTCAGAAGTTCCCCTGGTAGCACAATTCATCTTGTATAAATTTCCTTTTTAAGTTTTCCATTAAAACCTTTAAAAATACGTGCAAATACATTCATCTTTAGACCATCTTGGGATCTGTACAAGTAAATAAATTGTAATAAGACTTAAAATTAAAAATCCTTTTCATGATGCCATGAACTTCAAACATAAGCAATAATTAAAACTATTACCAACAATAAAAAAGAAGATGTATTAACTGGAGTCACCAAGTGTGGTTATTGCATACTCAGTGAAAAAATGACTTTGTAAAAAGTTTTATTTCTTAGAGTTTTACAAAATTATTTATTTCTTTTGAAACACGGTCTCAATCTGTCATCCAGGCTGGAGTGCAGTGATTCAACATGGCTCACTGTAGCCTTGATCTCCTGGGCTCAAAAGATCCTCCCATCTCAGCCTCCCGAGTAGCTAGGATCACAGGCACACACCACCACACCTGGCTGATTTTTGCAGTTTTTGTGAAGATGGGGTTTTTTCATGTTGCCAGGCTGACCTTGAACTCCTGGGTTCAAGTGACCGTCTTTCCTTGGCCTCCCTGAGTGCTGGGATCACAGGCATGAGCCACCAAGTCCAGCAAAAAATTATTTCCGATCACAAAAGTAATACATGATTGCCTCTTGTGGTTAAAAAAAAAAAAAAGCCCAAATAACTTTGGTTAAAATAAGTTCAAATAAACTGATCGCCACTGTCATCCAATTCTCCTTATTGGAGATAATTACTTTTATCAGTTTAATGTGTATACTTCCAGAATCTTTTCCATGTGTCTGAGTAAGTGTGTATAGGTACACGTAGCAATATCTTTCAAATTGTATGCATTGTTCCACAACTTTCTTTTGTGTGTGATTTCTATAAAATTTTTTTTGCCGTTTGCTTTTGAATACAACCCAACTTTCTTTTTTTGCTTAATGTGTCTTTGACATTTTCCATTTTAGTATTTATAAATCTGCCTCATGATTTTAAACTAATTTATTTTTTTATCTTATTTTATTTTTTTATTCACCTGGGTGCTGGTGGGCTAAGGCTGAGAAGGGCGTTAGCCAACTTCTTTCTTTTAAACTAGCACTCCATAGTGTGTCGCAGGGTGTTTGGCCCCCTCCTGTTGGTGGTCGTGTAGACTGTTTCCATGTTTCACTGTGACAGACTGTGCTTCAGTCAACATCCATGGGCGAGCCTCCTTCTGTGTTTCTCTAGAATAGATACTAAGAAGTCAAATTACTGGGTTGTAGTATGTGCTTATTTAATATTTTAATAGCTGTTTTGAGATTGGCTTCCAAAAAGCACATACTAATTGACACTCCTTCAACAGTGTATGAGGATGCATGGTAGACTTTAGGTCGCATTTTCCTGGGGACCAACACGTTTTTTCTTTTTTCTTTTCTTTTTTTTTTTTTTTGTCACCCAGGCTGCAGTGCAGTGGTGCAATCTCAGCTCACTGCAACCTCCACCTCCCGGGTTCCAAGTGATTCTTGTGCCTCAGCCTCTTAAGTATCTGGGATTACAGGCACCCTCCACCGTGTCCAGCTGATTTTTTTTTTTTAATATATATATTTAGTAGAGATGGGGTTCCATCATGTTGGCCACACTGGTTTCTAACTCCTGACCTCAAGTGATCCGCCTGTCTTGGCCTCGCAAAGTGCTGCGATTACAGATGTGAACCATCGCGCCCAGCCAAACACACTTCTTTTTTGAGCAGGATCTCTGTATTAAGTAAAATCGTTAGTTTTTCATTCTGTCATACTATTTACTTGTGCTTTTTAACTTTTTTTTGTTTTTATTTTTGTATTTGCTATTACTTAGGGAGTACAGACACCGTACCTTCATTTATCTGCAATGCAGGAAGGAGATTATACATTTCAGCTGATGGTGACAGATTCTTCAAGGCAACAGTCTACTGCTGTGGTGACTGTGATCGTCTTGCCTGGTAGGTGGAGGGGAAAGAGATTTGGCCTTGGAGATTACAGCAGAAATGATAGCTGGGCTTCTGGGCTTTGAAGATGCCACACTTGGTGTTACTGGCCTGTGGCTGCTGAAGAGCCACATGAAACTAATTTCATTTTGAGGCTCTAAATCCTGCCGTGACTGTCTGTAATCTATGGTATGAAGGATGACGTGAGAGCCATCCATAGCACTGCTGTGGGCTCAGATTTGCCATGTGGACGCTTCCATACGTGCCCCACTCTGCTGTAGAGCGCTCCAGGGGTCTCGAGGGGCAGGTTCTCATGTGTGGCCTGACACTCAGATGTAGCCCGACACTGGGGAACACGTTCCAGTTCAGCGTCACTGTTGATTCCTAGTTTCATGAAAACGCAGGCCTTTGCCTACCCCTGAGTCAAACAGCTTTAGAGGTAGCAATGAGATTATACTCAACCTATAGACAACATATTTATGCCGCTAATACATCAAAAGGGCTGTTAGACCTGGGGACGTGGAACTGAACGAGATAGACTTGAGCTCTGCCCTTGCAGGGCTTGTGGAGAAGTTCACATAAAACTATGTGATCGGTGCTTTACTAAGATAACTACAGGGTGCCACAGCACTCCAAAGAGCACTCGCCTGGGTGCGACGCATCTGCACAGAGCTCTTAGAGGAGCTCAGGGTTGGAGCACAGGTCACAGTCAGTGAAGAAGAGGAGCAGTGGGCGGTGCAGGGCAGAGGAAACAGTGCATGGGCGCCGAGGAAGGGGTCCCGCACATTCGAAGAGGGAAAGGAATGACTATGACTGAAGAGAGAGAAAACAGGCAGGGGTGTGGGAGCAGGAGGCAGTGCAGAGGGCGGGGCAGGGGCGTGGGAGCGGGAGGCGGTGTGGAGGGTGGGGTAAGGGCGTGGGAGCGGGAGGTGTGGAGGGCAGGGTAGGGGTGTGGGAGCGGGAGGTGTGGAGGGCGGGGTGGGGGGTGTGGGAGCGGGAGGAGGTGTGGAGGGCGGCGTAGGGGAGTGGGAGCGGGCGGTGTGGA
>CAUYQU010026769.1:0-25753 GCA_963574635.1 Cheracebus regulus | reverse complement strand
TGCATACTCTTCAAAATATGTGAAAATGGACTGATGTGCTGCTACCTTTTGGCAGAAATGCCCTGCCCAGCGAGGAAGTGGACTAGTCACAGTCTGCCAGCAGAGGCGTTGCTGAGCTGCCGTGGGCTCTGCCCAGCTGCTATGTGAACTTCCTTGCAGTTTTGTTTATAGAGGTATAGTTAGAACTGCCTCTGTAATGGCAGTCTGCCTCAGTAATGGCGGACTGTCTCTGTAATGGTGGACTGCCTTGGTAATGGTGGATTGCCTCGGTAATGGCAGACTGCCTTGGTAATAGCAGACTGCCTTGATAACAGTGGACTGCCTCAGTAATGGTGGACTCCCTCACCCCCACAGAGCTGGACCATCCTGGGTCCAGCTGTGCTTGCTGTGAAACTCTCAATCCAGAGAGTTTTGGATTGCTGGTCTTTGTGGGGGTGGGACCCGCCAAGCCAGATCACCTGGCTCTCTGTTTCAGCTCCCTTTTTTTCAGCTGAATGGGAGACTCTGTCTCCCAGACATTCCAGTCACCAGTTGAAACGGTGCCCAAATTTGTGTGAGTTTTTGTGTGGAGACCCGCTGTGCTGGAGACTCATGGTGCCTTTTCACCTGGGAATCTCCTGGTCTGTGGGCAGTAAAAATTCATTTGGAAATGTGGTGATCGCTCACTCTCTGCATTTTTGCTGGGAACTGCAATCCAGAGCTGTTCCTATTCGGGCTTCTTTGAATTCATCCTTTTTTATGGCTGCATAGTATTCCATGGTGTGTATGTGCCACATTTTCTTTATCCAGTCTATCACTGATGGACATTTGAGTTGGTTCCAAACCTTTGCTATTGTAAACAGTGCTGCAATGAACATACGTGTGCATGTGTCTTTATAATAGAATGATTTAGAATCCTTTGGGTATGTACCCAGTAATGGGATTGCTGGGTTAAATGGTATTTCTATTTCTAGATCCTTGAGGAATCCCCACACTGTCTTCCACAATGGTTGAACTAATTTACACTCCCACCAACAGTGTAAAAGCCTTCCTATTTCTCCACATCCTCTCCTGCATCTGTTGTCTCCAGATTTTTAATGATTGCCATTCTAACTGGCATGAGATGGTATCTCAATGTGGTTTTGATTAGCACTTCTCTAATGACCAGTGATGATAAGCTTTTCTTCATATGTTTGTTGGCTGCATAAATGTCTTCTTTTGGAAAGGGTCTGTTCATATCCTTTGCCTACTTTTTGATGGGGTTGTTTGTTTTTTCTCTTGTAAATTTGTTTAAGTTCTTTGTAGATTCTGGATATTAGCCCTTTGTCAGATGGGTAGACTGCAAAATTTTGTCTCAATCTATTGGTTGCTGGTTCACTCTAAGGCTTGTTTCTTTTGCTGTGCAGATGCTCTTAAGTTTAATTAGATCCCATTTGTCTGTTTTGGCTTTTGTTGCCATTGCTTTTGGTGTTTTCGTCATGAAGTCCTTGCCTATGCCTATGTCCTGAATGGTATTGCCTAGGTTTTCTTCTAGGATTTTTATGTTGTTAGGTCTTATGTTTAAATCTTTAATCCATCTGGAGTTAATATTTGTATAAGGTGTAAGAAAGAGGTCCAGTTTCAGCTTTCTGCATACGGCTAGCCAGTTTTCCTAACACCATTTATTAAATAGGGAATCCTTTCCCCATTGCTTGTTTTTGTCTGGTTTGTCAAAGATCAGATGGTTGTAGATGTGTGGCGTTATTTCTGAGGCCTCTGTTCTGGTCCATTGATCTATATCCCTGTTTTGGTACCAGTACCATGTTGTTTTGATTACTGTAGCCTTGTAGTATAGTTTGAAGTCAGGTAACGTGATGCCTCCAGCTTTGTTCTTCTTGATTAGAATTGTCTTGGCTATGTGGGCTTTTTTTTTTTGGTTCCATATGAAGTTTAAGGTGGTTTTCTCCAGTTCTGTGAAGAAAGTCAGTGGTAGCTTGATGAGGATAGCATTGACTCTATAAATTACTTTGGGCAGTATGGCCATTTTCACAATATTGATTTTCTATTCTGTATTTCATTTATTTCTGTATATTCTTCATTGTTTCCTTTCTTCTGCTTGCCATGGGTTTAGTTTGCTCTTCTTTTTCTACTTTTTTAAAGGTGGAAGCTTGGGTTATTAATTTGAGGTTTTTCTTTTTTAATATGGAGATGTACAACCTTAAATTTCTATGTACAATTTTAAATTCATCATATAATTTTGGCAGGTTGTGCTTTTGTTTTCATTAATCTCAGAATATTTTCAGATTTCCTTTGTGATTTTTTTTTTCTTTGATCTATTGGAAATAGATGGTCTCATTCATTCTCAACATATTTTTAATTTATAAACTTTTTTGCTATTGAGTTCTAATTTCATTCAATGGTGATAAGAGAACTTCATATTATTTCAGTATTTCTTAATTTGGTAAAAGTTTTTTATTAGTTAGCATATAATCTATCCTGGATGTTGTTCAATATGCACTTGAAAATAATCTGTTTTCTGGTCTTGTTGTGTGGAGGGTTCCATAGACGTCTGCTAGGAATAGCTGTTTTGCTTTGTTTCAAGTTTTCTCTTTCTTTACATTCTGTATAGAAATGTAAAATATTGAAAGTAAAATATTGAAGTCTCCAACTTTTATTTTTAAACTGTCTGTTTCTCCCTTCAATTTTGCCAGTTTTTCCTTCATTTGTTTTGGGGCTCTGTTAAGTGCACATATAATTGCTATGTCTTCTTGGTGGAGTGATCCTTTTATCATTATAAAATGTCCTTCTTCATTTCTAGTAACAATTTTTGTATTAAAGCCTACTTTTTCTGTAAACATTTTAATAGTGTAGCCATTCTAGTTTGGTTATTGTTTGCATAGGATGTCTTTATCCCTT
This sequence comes from Cheracebus regulus, assembly GCA_963574635.1. Classification (NCBI taxonomy): domain Eukaryota; kingdom Metazoa; phylum Chordata; class Mammalia; order Primates; family Pitheciidae; genus Cheracebus; species Cheracebus regulus. The sequence goes on along the minus strand of CAUYQU010026769.1, from coordinate 22,879 downwards.
CTTTACTTTCAACTGATTTGTGTCTTTGATTTAAGATGTGTGTGGGAGGGTACTCTTTACATGCTCTGGCAGGCAGTTTGCAACATTTCTTTATCTTTTGATTTCCTACTTGTGCAGAGCTTTCAGGTCTGTCAGAGGTGTAAGTTTAGGGCTTTCTTAGTCTTTCTTGAGCATGGACACGGTTCTACACATGCATATGATCTGCTAGAATTCTAGGAATATATTGGAGCTTTTGGATGCCTTGCTCCCCAGTTTTTCCTTTTAAGACTTTTGATCAATTCAACAATTGTCTTGTGTACGGTGCTGTTCACACAGAGGTGCCTTTGAGTCAAGTCAAATAAAGAAAAAACCTGTGGGGGGACCTTTTCAAAGCACTGCAAGAAAGTCCAAATAGTGAAATCTCCCTGAGAATTGAACTTTTAGAGTAGTCCAAGCCCTTTCTGTAGCCCTCCAGTTACTGTTAGGCTGCTGCTTTTTACACCTACCATGATCATGAGACTGTTGATTTTCCAGACTACAGATAAATTAAAGTAAAGAGAATGTGACCAAAATAAGTTAAAATGTCACAAATATTACTATTCATAATGATATTCTTCTATCTTTTATTCTTGTTTTTCCTCATGTGGTAACCCCTCAGATAAGCAATAATCTTCATTTTATAATGCAATTTGAGGGCTTCTAGTTTCCAGTCTGACATGTGAGTCATCACTCCCATCGTCACAATAAGAAAAAAGCTGAACAAATTAAAAATCAACAGCTCTTCTTAGATCCATTAGAGCACTGGTATCACAGGGCAAATAAATAATCCCCAAATTACAGTGTCAGGGAAGCAGATAAAGAGAATCCCAGCTTACTGGAGCAAAAATCTCCATAGGAACTACTACTGGGGCAGAAAATCTTAAACTGTAATCAGTGAACTACTGGAGACTCAGTGTGGGTAAGTTTGAGAATGAAAAATCCACAGGGATAAGTCCTTGTTGAGGGGTTGGGGGCACACTTTTGTAAGTTTTATAGCTATAAGCCCTACCTGGTACTCACAGTGAAGATCTGAGAGAAATTCACTTGTGCCTCTGGCAGGGATAGGAGAAAAGTCATTTTATAATATTCCCAGACCATTTTATTCTTTTTAACAAGGCCAACCCTCAAAGAAAACTATTTTTCTAAAGCTTATCCAATTGGAGATTTACCAGAAACTAATCAAACTGGGGGAAAGGAAATATCCATCTTAAGCCCCACCTAGACACTCTGCCTCACCTAAAGAAGGTGGGACTAAATGAAAATTAATTTTGAAGGTCAAATTCCAGAGACACCAGCTCACTAAAAGACTGAGATTACTATGGTCGGAATGTTTGTGTCTCCTCCAGATTCATATGTTGACACCTAACCCCCAAGGTGCTAGTATTAAGAGGTATGGCCTTTGGGAGGTGATTAGGTCGTAAGGGCTCTTGCCTAATGGATGGGATTAATAATTTAATTTTTAAAAGTTAAAGGGGGCTTGTTTGTCCCTTCTGCCATGTGAAGACACAACTAGAAGTTTCCCTCTATGAGGACAGCCTCACCATACACTGAATCTGTTAGCAAGTTGATGTTATACTTCCTAGTCTACAGAACTGTAAGCAACACATTTCTGTTGCTTATAAATTATCCAGTCTAAGGTATTTGCAGTGCAAATGGACTAAGAGAGAAATATACTCAGGATTATACCAAACTTTGCCTCCATTCACACTTTATCTCCACATCAATAGGGTTAATGCATATTAATAGAGAATTACAACGGAAAGAACTATATGTCACAGACCTTATTTTAGAAATCTCTAGGGAAGTCCAAAGATAATAGGAGCCACAAAAACAAGGACACTAAATGAAATCTGAGCCTCTGACATTTACAGCTCCAGAAAACGGTTAATACAACCTGACTCCTATCAAGATAAATATCAAAGCTCACGCTAAAGGCCGATTTACCTCAGTTCCTTTTAGCAAGCATATCATATTTAGCTTTAAACAAAAAATTACAAGGCATATTTTCAAAAAAAATTTATGAAAAATTATGAGACCAAAAAACGGGTTGAAGAGAATACTAAGATATAGCAGAGATTTTGCAATAATCACACAAGGAATTTAAAACAACTATGATTAACATGCTAAAGGCTTTATAGGGCAAATATACAAATGCAATAATAGATATGTAATGTAAAAAGAGAGGTGGGAACTCTAAGAAAGAATCAAAAGAAAAAGTTAGAAATAAAAAACGCTAGAAGAGAAGTAAAGTATCTTTACTTCTTCTTGATAGCCCATTTTTGGTGGGCTTCTCAATAGCTTGAACCCAGGCAAGGAAAAAATTGAGGTGCTTGAAGAATGATAACAGAAGTTTCCAAAATGGAAAGGCGAAGAGAAAAAAACAGAACATGTTATTCAAAAACTGGGACAAGTAGTAAATGTGCAATATATTCATAATAGGAATACAAGATTGAGGAAAATGAGAGAAAGAACCAGAAGAATTATTTGAAACAATACTGACTAACAATTTCCCCCAAATTAATGGTAAACAGCAAACCACAAATCCAGGAAGCTCAGAGAACAAGCATAATGAATACCAAAAACATATAGATTGATAACGTTTAATCTGAAGAAAATCAATGACAAAAAGAAAATCTTTTAAGAAGCCAGAAAGAGCTAAAATAATTCACCTTACCTACAGAAGAGCAAGGATAACATTACGTTGAACTTCTTTTCAGAAACCATAGAAACCATACCAGCCAGAAGAGAACGCAGTAAAATATTTAGCGTATTGAGACAAAAAACACCACCAACCCAAATTTGTGTAGCCAGAATAATTTGCCTTCAAAAGTTAAGGGAAATAAAGACTTTCTCAGGCAAACAAACATTGAGGTAATTTGTTGCCAGTGGAACTGCATTGCACGAAGTATTAAAATTATTCTTCAGAAAGAGGAGAAATTATATAAATCGAGAACTTGCATCTATATAGAGAAATTAAAAACATTACAAAGGAATAAATTAAGGTAAAATAATGTTGTTTTTCTTATTTTTAGTTATCAGATAACAGTTTGCTCAAAAAATTCTAGCAATAATGTATTCAGTGTTTGTTGATTATGAAATGTGAAATGAATTTTGGTAATGTTATAAGGTATGGGAGGAAGAATTCAGAGCTACTTTGTTACATAGTATTTTCTTTAAATGTGGAGTGGTATATGATTACTTAAAAGAGGACATAGATCAATTTATATTACAAATTCAAGGGTAATCACTAAAATAGTTTTTTACAAAGAATTATGATTGATAAGAGATGAGAAAAATTGAATTATATGAAAAACTCAACAAAGCTGGAGAAGACTGAAAACCAGTGGAAGATAAAAAAGATAAAAGAACAAGAGTGACCAACAGAAAACAGTAATGAATATAACAGATACTAATCCAACTAAATCAATAATTACTTTAAATGTCAATAGTCTAAATAAACCAATTTAAAAAGAAGGTGCCAGAGTTGATTTAAAAAAAAAAAAAACAAGACTTGACTATATGTTGTCTACAGAAACCTACTTTAAATATAAAGACACAGACAAAAGTAAACTAATGAAGAAACATGTTAATATGGTTTGGCTCTGTGTCCCCACTCAAATCTCATTTAGAATTGCAATCCTCAGTGTTGGAGGAGGGGCCAGGTCAGAGGTGATTGACTCATAGGGGTAGACGTCCACCTTTCTGTTCTTGTGTTCTTGTGATAGTGAGTGAGTCCTCATGAGATCTGGTTTAAGCACTTCTTGCTTCATCTACTTTTCCTCCTCCTTTAGCCATGTGAAGATGTGTCTGCTTCCCCTTTACCTTCCATCATGATTCTAAGTGTCCTGAGGCCTCCCCAACTATGCTTCCTGTACAGACTGTGGAACCATGAGCCAGTTAAACCTCACTTCTTTATAAATTACCCAGTCTTGGGTTGTTATTTAAAGCAATGCAAGAATGGACTAACACATATAATGCAAACACTAATCGGGAAAAGCTGAAGTACTTATATTAGTTTCAGAAAAATCCAACTTCAGAGTCAAAAAAATGTCAGAGATAAGGAAGGGTATTACATAGTGACAAAGGGGTCAATTTTTCAAGTAGACATAACAATCCTTAATGTGTATGTACCTAACAACAGAGTGTCAAAATACGTGAGGTTAAAAAAAGTTGATAGAAATGTAAGGAGAAATAGATGAATCTACTATTATAGTTCAACACACCTCTAACAGTAATTGACAAATCCAGCAGAGAGAAATTCAATCAGAACATCTTTTAGCTGAATGGCAAAATCAATCAGCTGGATCTAATTGCAAACTAAAGAAAACGTCACCCAACGAACGGTTCTTCTTTAGCTCATAAAGAATATTCACCAAGTTAAATGACAGTCTGAGACAGAAAATACAGCTTAACAAATTTAAAAGAATAGAAGTTATACAACAGATCTTCTCAACTACAATGGGATTAAACTTGAAATCAATAGCAGAAAGATAGGTGGATAACCCTGAAAAACATGGAGATCAAATAACATGTTTCTAAATAACACAGGGATCAAATAAGAATTTACAAGAAACATTTTAAAATATTTAGAACTAAATGAACATACAACTTATTTAAAGGTATGAGATGCAGCAAAAGCAATGTTTAGAAGGAAATTTATACTATTTAATCCGTCCATATATTAGAAAAGAAGAAACATCTAAAAATCAATAATGTAGGCTATCATCTTGGGAAATTAGAAACAGAAGAGAACAAAAGAAAATAAAAATTAGAGCAGAAATCAGTGAAATTAAAAATAGGGAATCAATTAAGAAAATCAAGGAACTCAAAAGTTGGTTATTAAAAAGATTAATTAATTTGGTAAATTTGATGAATGATGCATTGATAAGTAATATTGATAAAACTTCATCCAGCTTAACTAAGGAAAAAGAAAGGAGACACAAATTAGCAATATCAGAAACAAAATGGGAGGGGGGCGTGGTGGCTCATGCCTGTAATCCCAGCAATCTGGGAAGCCAAGGCAGGTGTATAGGTTGATATCAGGAGTCCGAGACCTGTCTGGCCAACATGGCGAAACCCCATCTCTACCAAAAATACAGAAATCAGCCAGGCATGGTGGCACGTGCCTGTAATCCCAGCTACTCAAAAGGCTGAGGCACCAGAATCACTTGAACCCAGGAGACAGAGGTTGCAGTGCGCCAAGATTGTGACAGTGTACTCCAGCCTGGGTGACAGAGTGAGGGTCTGTCTCAGAACACACACACACACACACACACACACACACACACATACAGAAATGAAATAGGAGTCATCACTACTGATTCCACAACTACTGATTCCAAGGATAATACAGGAATATTATAAGCAACTCATATCCACAAAGTTGATAACCTTGATGAAATGCACCTATTCCTTTAAAGACATAAAGTACCAAAACTCATTTGAGGAGAAAAAAATTATCTAAATAGGCCTAACGTACTAAAGACATTGAATCAATAACTAGTAACCTTCCAAAACAGAGAGCAATAGGCCATTATAGGTTCAGCAGTAAATTCTACCGAGTATTTAAGAAGGAAATTATAGCAGTTCTCTACAATCTGTAACAGAATATAGAGGCAGAGGAAATGCTTCCTAACCCATTGTATGAAGCCAGCATTACTCTAATATCAAAGCCAGAAAAAGACATTTCAGAAAGAGGAAAACTATAGATGAATATCTCTGATGAACATAGATGCAAAAATCCTCAAAACTCATTAGCAAATTGAATCTAACAATGTATAAAAACAATTATACAGCATAACCAAGTGAGATTTATTCCAGATATACAAGCCTGGTTCAAGATTCAAAAATCAATGTAATTGATCATATCAATAGGCTAAAGAAGAAAAATCATATGATCAAATTAATAGATGTAGAAAAAGCATTTGACAAAATCCATCATGGATTAATCATAAAAACTCTCAGAAAAGTAGAAATAGAGAAAAGTAGGAATAGAGAGTTGAGAAGTTTATTCTTCAACTTAAATAAACCTACGTCTAACACCAGACTTATGTGACAAATCAGCTGCATTTTTCGTATTATCAGGAACAGGTAAGTGTTGATCCCTCTTACCACTACTATTTAATATCATACTGGAAGTTCAAACTAGTGTAATAAGACAAGAAAGGGAAATAAAAGGGATACAGATTGGGAATGAGGAAATAAAATTGTCTTTGTTTATAGATAATATGTTTGTCTATATAGAAAATCCCAAAGAATCAACCAAAAAAAAATCTTGGAAATAATAAACTATTATAGCAAGGTTGCAGAATACATGGCCAAAATGAAAAAGTCAATTGCTTTCTTATATTCCAGCAATAACAAATTAGAATTTGAAATTAAAAACACATTACCATTTACATGAGCACAAAATAATCAAATACTTAGGTATGAGTCTACCAAAATATATACTAGATCTATATTTGGGAAACTGTAAAACTGATTAAGCAAATCAAAGGAAATCTAAATAAATGGAGACATTCCATGCATATGAATAGGAAAATTCAATATTGTCAAGATTTCCATTCTTCCCACCTTGATCTAGAGATTCAGTGCCATACCAATCAAAATCTTAGAAAGTTATTTTGTGGATATCAACAAAATGATTCTAAAGTTTATATGGAAAGACAAAGGATTCAGAATAGTCAACACAATATTAAAGGAGAAAAACAGTAAGAGGACTCACATTACCCAACTTGGAAAGTTAATATAAAGCCACAGTAATGAAGACAGTGTGGTATTGGCAAAGGAATGAACAATTGATTAATGAAACATAATAGAGAGCCATGAAATAGACTCACATAAATATAATCTAGTAATGTTTGATAAAGGAACAATACCAATTCAGTAGAGAAACTGCAACCTTTACAAGAAATGGTGATGGAACAACTGGATAAACACCTTCCCCCTCCCCAAAACGAACCTAGACACTTCAAAAAATAATTCAAAATAGATTATAGAGCTAAATGTAAAATGCAAAACCAAACAACTTCCAGAGGATAACATAGGAGAAATTCTAGATGACCTTGGGTTTGGTGATAACTTTTTAGATACAACAGCAAAAACATGATCAATGAAAGAAAAAAACGAATAAGCTGGACTTCATTTAAATTAAAAGCTTACGCTCTGTGAAAGACACTGTTAAGAGTATGAAAAGACAAGCCAGACTGGGAAAAAATATTTGCCAAACACACTTCAAATAGAGTTGGCTGTTCAAAATATACAAAGACATCTTAAAATTCAACAATAAGAACATAATACAATTCTAAAAACACAAATCTGCACAGATACCTCACCTTAGAAGATATACAGCACAGGCAACAAAATCAAAATGAAATGAATAAAATTACATCAAACTAAAAGGTTCAGCACAGCAAATAAAAAAATAGGGTAACAAGAAAACTCACGGATTGAAAGAAAATATTTGCAAACCATATATGTGATTAAAAGCTAATATTAAAAATATATATGAAACTCAATCGCAAACAACAACAAAGAACACAAATTTAAAACGGGTAAAGGACCTAAATAGACATTTCTCAAAAGAAGCCATACAAATAGCCAATAGGTACATGAAGAAATGCTCATCATCACTAATCATCTGAGAAATGCAAATTAAAACTACAATGAGATATTACCTCACACTTATTATAATGGTTATTATCATAAAGACAAAACATAACAAGTGCTGTGCTGATGAGAGTACAGAGAAAAGGAAACACTTGTGCATTGTTGGTGGGAATATAAATAAATTCGGCCACTATGAAAAACACTATGAAGGTTCTCCAAAAAATTTAAAATAGAACTACCACATGATCCTCACTTCTAGGCACATATCCCAAAATATGAAATCAGTATGTCAAAGAGATATGTGCAACCCCATGTTCATTACAACATTATTCTCAATAGCTAAAATAAGGAATCAATCTAATTTCCATTATTAGATGAATGGACAAAGAAAATATAGTATATATCACAATGGACTACTATTCAGCCTTTAAAAAGAAGGAAATCCTGTCATTTGCGACAACACGGATGAAACCAGAGAATATCATGTTACATGAAATAAGCAAGGAACAAATAAAAGTGCCACATGATCTCATTTAAATGTGCAGTCTGAAAAAATCAAACTCACAGAAGGACAGTGTAGAATGATGATTACCAGAGGCTGAGAGAGGGCAATAGGTGAGGAAAGGAGATGTGTTGATGAAAGGGTACAGAATTTCAGTCAGGAGGGATAAGCTTTAATGATCTATCATACAGAATGATAAACCATAATGTATTTGCATATTTTTAGATTACTAAAAGTAAATTTTAAATGTTTCCATTACAAAAAAAATGAGAAGTATGTAAGGTGATGGATTTGTCAACTACCTTGATTTAGTCATTCCATAATGTAATATACATCAAAACATCACATTGTAACCCATAAATATATAATATATACAATTTTTGTTTTTCAAATAAATATTTAAAAATTAAAATTGAAAAAATGAAAGTAAAAAAGATATATGAATAAAAAATAACCATATGAAAGATGCTCAATATATCATCAGGGGATTGCAAATTAAAACAATATACCACTATACAGATATTAAAATAGCTAAAGTTTATAACACTGGATGTTGATGAGGATGTGGAACAACAGTAAATCTGATTGGGGATACAAAATGGTATAGTCACTTTGGAAAACAGTTTGGCAGTTTCTTACAAAACTAAATGTATTGTTAACTATATGATCCAGCAATTGTATCCCTTAGTATTTACCAAAATTGGCTGTTGAACTTGTTCCTCTTACATTTATACAATTTTAAAAAAAGAAGAAACCTGCTCACACAAAACCTGCACACAAATCTTTACAGCATGTTTATTCATAATTGCCAAAACTTGAAAGCAAGCAAGATGCCTTTCAATATCAATAGTTGAGTGGATAAACAAAACTGTGGTACACCCATACCATGGAATATTATTCAGCAATAAAAAGTAACAAGCTGCCAAGCTACTAAAGAACATAGAGGAATGTTAAGTGCATATTGTTAAGTGAAAGAAGTCAATCTGAAAAGGCAATACACTATGATTCCAACTTTGCAGCATTATTGGAAAGTGAAAAGGATGGAAACAGTAAAGACATTGCTGGTTGCCAGGATTTGGAGGAAAGGGGATGGAGGGATAAATAGATGTAGTAAAAAGGATTTTTAGGGCAATTAAACTATTCTGTGTTTACTGTAATTGTGAATACATATCAGTACACATTTGTCATGATCCATAGAATGTACAACACTAAGAGTAACTCTAATGCTAACTATAACCTTCAGTTAATAATGCATCCATATTTGTTTATCAATTACAACAGAGGTACCATGCTAAAGCAAAATGTTAACAGGGGAAATTGAGTCAGGGGGCTAGGGAAGTATATGGGAACTCTCTGTGTTTTCTGTTCAATTGTTTCTGTAAACCTAAAACTGTTCTTAAAAAATAGTCTATTAATTTAACAACATATAATTTGAAAACTACACTCTTACAGCATATCAGCAATTATTTTAGTGTTGAAAATTTCCAAAGCAAGTATTACTAATTACCCACTACAGTAATTTTTTAAAAAAAAAAAAAAAAAAAAAAACCTCAACAAAGCAATTATAGAACATTCCATTTAAAGTGAAAGCAAAACAATGTAATTTTTTGGCGAATTTACAGAGAGAGAAAATATATATGCCAATCGTTCCAGTGTAACTAGGACATAATCATAACCAAACACATGGTCATGCTGTATAAAGCTGTTTTTCATAAGCCACTTAAATATTGGAAGACTTGTACTAAAAATAATGGTTTGGATATTGGGAGAGCTGATCTGAAGCCATTACCACTGACAGCATTTAGACAGCAGAAACAGTGTCTATTGAAATTAATCTTACTTTTCTGCAGTAAAAAAAAAAAATCATCTACATATAGAAGGATGTTTATCTTTCTTTTTAAGCAAATTAAGCAAATTAAGCTTAATCAGCATTCGTGAATCCATATTGTCCAAAGTGGTCTTCAGTCATCAAAACACAATTTTAAAAGAAAGAGTGGCCAAAATACATGCCACTTTGTTCAAAATTGTTATGTATCTGTTTAAAAACTGTGTATCTAATGACTCTTGGTGGTACTACAGTAAAGGTTCTATATAAGAATCACTAGCCAGCATTCTATATTGTATTCATGTACTCTTTTACAATTTGTTTCCATACATCAAATGCCAAATAATGGTCAATAAGAGATACAAATGATCTTATGATTTTCCCAGTGGATAATGCAGCAAGATGATAGAAATATAAATTTTTTCATTAGCATATTGCCCTTCTGAGATCCTACCTGTTCATCTTGTAAACATTTGCTTGAGAATCCAAGATTTACATCTTATCAAGGAGACTGGCATACATTAATGATGGATAGTTAATAAGGCCTATCATTTTGGGGAGTAATGAAGTTGCCCATTTAAAATAATTTAATAGTCTATATTCTGAGTTCAAAAATGAGACTTTAGTAGTACAATTATAAGGGTAAACAAATTGCAAGTATTTTAGACCATTATTCAGAATAATATTTAAATAGTTTTGAACTAGAAAAGTTTTTTAGGTGCTTTATTTAATTGGAACCATAAAATCCTGTGTACAACATGAAAGAGTACTACCGATACAGTATAAATTAAGAGAATTGAATAATCTAAAATCAAGGGAAAGTCTGTGGCCATACACCAGAGCAAATTAAATGTGCTGTATAGAGGCTTTCTCCTCACTTTTTGAAAGAACAGAACTAAAATTGGATGAACAAACAACCAGCTATATTTAGTTATTCTTGAGGTGATGAAAATTTACATAGGACCCTGTCCAGTAACCATTACACCTCCTGATTTCTTGAGCTATGGATAATAGGACTCATGATGAGGATGATCACATTGTAAATGGCAGATTCCATCTAGCCCGAGATAAGCTATATGTAGAATTGAGTCTTAAATATGTAAGTGTGCCATTAAAAAATTGCTGACAGTTGCAAATTATAATGGACAGGTAGAGAAGTCTTTCTGCTTCCCCTCAGCTAACTAAATCTTTAGGTTGACCACAATGATAAAATTATGGTGACCAGGACTATTCTCAGGAAGTTAAGATGGAGATCAGAAACTCACAAATGTGCAGGATAAATCTAAGAGCAAGAGAAGATCAGAGAAGTTGTTCACCATAATGTACCTACAGAAGAAGAGCTAAGACATAGTGTTTGATGTTGTTATTGAAATACATACTCTGTCATTGCAATGAGCAGTCAGAAATGAAATTAAAAGCTTAGTTGATATGAGAATTGGGTAGAGAATGAGTTACAAATAATAGCATAGCAATGGCAGATCTTGGAGGCCAAAAGTCAAACTTCTGCAGCAACAGTGAAAATGAACAAATTGAGTTTTGACCCATAACAAAGCAATGAGGTAACCGCGAGCAGAAACAGAATGTCTACTGTCCTCCTTAGGAAAATTCTTGAGGAATACATTCAGGAAGAGACAAGCAGGAGTTTCTACATCTTGGGTGTGTCAGAAATTCCCGAAAGTACCAAATTTCTGTTACTCCCTCCTATCAGATCAGGATGCTCTATCAGACAAAAACAAACAATTATCATTCTGTTCAATAATAATATGAGAATGTAGGCACTCAAATCAGCTAGGTTAATATTTAAATTCTACTTTCTTGACCTAAGTGTGGTCTGTGACTAAGTTAAAAAATCTCTCTAAGCCATAGTTATCTCATCTACAGAATGAGGTTGACAGGTTATGGTAAAAATTAAATGAGATAATATATGCAATGTTCTTTGAATATTGCCTGGCACATTAGTATGTTAGAAAGCTAACATACTAATAACAAAGTAGGTTCCCAATGAGCTTCTGTGAAAAAAATTACATCAGCATCATTTTATTAACATGGTTTTCTTGATTTAAGGGGAAAAAAAAGCACAGAAGCACTCAATGAGAAAAATGGACCCTGTAAAAGGGGTGTGAACTCTTTTGCCCTAAAATAGTTCTAGGTTAAGACGCTCTCACACTGATGCACAGAACCTTTGGAAGACTGACATCAGAAATTACCATCAAATGCAGTTTTTCAAAGAAGCTAGGCTACCAGCACAGTGAGTTTTGCATTGCCTTTATCTTGTGCTTCTAGGTGGAGTTAACTACCTTATATTATTAGACCTTTGTGCCCAATTAGTACTGTCTTGGTGACAGTGTGGTGATTTCTCAAGGCTCTAGAAATAGAAATTCCATTTGACCCAGCAATCCCATTCCTGGGTATATACCCAAAGGACTATAAGTTGTTCTACTATAAAGACACATGCTCACGTATGTTCATTGCAGCCCTGTCAACAATAGCAAAGACCTGGAACCAACCCAAATGCCCATCAATGACAGACTGGACAAAGAAAATGTGGCACATATACACCATGGAATATTATGCAGCCATAAAAAATGATGAGTTTGTGTCCTTTGTAGGGACTTGGATGAATCTGGAAACCATCATTCTTAGCAAACTGACACAAGAACAGAAAACCAAACACCACATGTTCTCACTTATAGGTGGGTGTTGAACAATGAGAACACGTGGACTCAGGGAGAAGAGCATCACACACTGGGGGCAGTTGGCAGAGGCTAGGGGAGGGACAGCAGGGGGTGGGTGGGGAGGGATAACATGGGGAGAAATTCTGGATATAGTACGCACCTATGCAACAACGCTGCATGACCTGCACATGTACCCCAGAACCTAAAATAAAATTTAAAAAAAAAAAAAGAACTGTCTGTAAGAGGCAAAAAACGTACACCTTTTGGTGTACTGTAGCAAAGCGTAATGGATGATATACATAAATGGTGTACAGAAACTAGGAGACAATGAGGGAATAGTAGATTGTAGAACTAATAACGAATGTCTCCTCCTAATAGTTAACTCTTCCACTGTCTTACTCCATAGCACTAGCTGTTAATATCACTAGATGATTTTAATGAATAATTTGATAAATGTTAATATTGAAGGTGTCTCTTTGTAGAAATATAGCAAGTCCTCTTTTCTGTTGCTATTCATTTGCATTTATAATGCATTAATTGAATATTGATTTTTATAAACCACTTGGCTAGGCACTGTGGCAGGTTATGGGAAGAAAAAGACATTGATCCTGCCTTTAAGGACTTGAGAATTAGTAAGGGGAGGTAAGACATGAATGCAAAGCTCACTAAGTCAGAGTAGAGAACTCAGATGTTCTAATAATGCTGCCGAAGCACATGGTGAATGATGAGAAAGGACGAAGAAGGGATTTAGAAAACCTTGAAGGGAATTAGTGTTTGCATTTGTGATTATTTGAGAGGAGTGCTTTAGACATGAACAAAAACACTGCAGCAGTGAATTATAGGAAATGTTTGGAAAATAATCTCATAAAGTTGAAAGGGCAGGTAGGAAGAGACTCTGAGTAGCATGTCAAAGGTTGCTTTTAAAAACATCTCAGAGGGTCCTCAATGTCATGATAAAGGATTTAAAAATGTTTTTATAGGCAACAAGTAGCCAGAGAAGATTTCTGAGCAGAAAATGGTGCAGTCAGACACATGCTTTAGGAAAGCTAACATACTAATAACAAGAGAATGGATTGGGAGCCAGAATGTCTGGAGGCAAAAAAAAAAACAAACAAACAAAAAACAAAACACAAATTTTGTGACTTCAACAGTCTGATGAAAGCTTACTAAACTGTGAACAAGGAGATTAGAAGTAGGAAGAGAAAGTAGATGACAAAGTCAAGAGATGTTGACAAAGTCAAAAGATGTAATTGCTAGGCTTTGGCGATGGATGAGATGTGAGGAACATGAGAGATGGAAGTGACAAATATGACTGACATATTCAGCCTGGCTGACTGGAAAGATTGCAAGATCATTAATGGAGACAAGGAACACAAGAAGAAGAAAAGGTATGGAGGTGTCGATGATTTTTAAAAACAGCTGTGGAGAGGAGCACCTCTCAAACTTGAAGGTACATGAGAATTACACGAGGTTATTACTAAAATGAAGATTGATTCACTAGGTGAGGAGCAGGGTTTGAGATTCAACATTTATAACAAGCTTGCAAGAAAAGTCAGTATCACTGGGCCTCAGATCACACTTTAAAGCAGCAAGGCTGCAGAGGATGCCAGGCTCAGTAGTCAGAGAGAATTTTGGTAGAATAGGCAGGCCTGCCCAGTAGAAGTACCAAGAAATGTGTTTGAACAAAATACGAATTTAAAAATCTATATAAAAGGAAAAAAAAACATGCTTTGGGCCAAATACATTTTTTAATTAACGCATTTATTTTTAAAGTACTTTTAACTTTTTGCTGCTTATTGAAACTACCCATATGCATGTATGCATATACATTCCTTAGCTTTACACATACAACAAACACATACTTTTTTTTTTACTCATTGCATAATTTTATTTCACATAGAAACTCCTAATAAGCAGCCAATATCTGCATTGATAAATTAAGATGGAGAACTAAGAAATTAATGTTCTTTTTATCATATCATTTTTACATCAAGGACACACAAAATTGACTCTAAGTTGCTCTTTCTCCTTCGTCCCCCACAATTTCAGAATACATTTAATCATATGGACAAATAATTTTTTCATCTTGTAATTCTCAGAAATGTGAATTGCCTCTATATGGTGCCTCATCACTAGTTAGTAAGTGAACATTTTGGTCAGATACAATATTTAGCATGATGTAATACAAATTAAATATTTCACTAAATTTCTATCTTCTATAAAGAATTTTACTAACCTGATCCATATGTGGAGATGCAGATAGATCTTATTTAATAGGCAGGGAAGGTACATTGATATAACATGAATATATGACTGCTTATAACTTCTCAGAGAAGTTACGGATTTTCTTTTAACCAAGAAGCTGGTTTCTCTATTGTCCAAAAGAAAGAACATCAAAACAGCCAAGATACCTGCTCTGGAATTGTCTTTCACTGGTCTCTGAAATCTTTATTTTGTGCTGACTTTCATAAGAAGTATCTAATCTTCCTTACTCGGTCACCTGGGAAGCTGCGATGTTAACTGCCAATGACCTGTGTGACCAAAAAAAAAGCTGAAACCAACAAGAAGAGGCTCCATGTGGATCAGCAAGCAGGGACAGTGTGAGTCCATCCTAGGCATGCCTTGTGAATTTGCAAAAGAAAATACAGAGCCTTGCGAGTGGCATTTCCCTGGCCCTTAGTCTTCAGAAGGCTCCCTGCAAATTCTCAGCAGAGGAAATAGCAGGAATGATGAGCCTATTTCCAAAGGCCTTTCCAACCACCTTCAGATTTCCCGCATTCAGATTGCACTTAAAAATTTCAATCAACTTGCCAATCCTTTTAGCAGCCTTCTAAATAGGTTTCCATTCAAAGAAATAATGGGAGAGGCAGGCTGAGAAAACAGCAGGCACTCAATAAATGCTTCTAGGAATGAGTGAAATGAATGAACCTGTAAGGGCATGAATGAAAAGCCTACAAATGCCAGAGTCTAAATCTGTAAATGATCAGAAAAGTATTTTTCCTCAGGGAATTATTTCACCTCAATTATTTCATCAAATACTAATTTCTGGCCTCAGAGAGTGCATATAATCTATTTTCCCTTCCAGTTGACTCACATTTATAAACGTAAAGTTTTTTTTTCCCAGACAAAGCACATTATAAGGAAAAGGGAAAAAAAAACTGATAACAGTGTTATATCCTCTGTCTGAGCCTTCGAATCTCTTTGGTTCAAATGAGAAACCTGTCCCTGCTGGCTTTCATCCAGTGTTGCAGCACTTCAAGGAAGTTTCAGTTGCATTAGACTTACTCTCAGCCCATTGAAACCCATAACCCCCTAGGGGGCCTTCTGAGGGACCCAAAATAGGAAGAAAAATAAGTCCTCCTCTGCTGCTATCCAAACCCATTTCCCATAGTCGGTATGATTTACACAAAGTCAGTTTGTTTTCTTTTTTACCTTTTAAAAGGAACTTTATTTTATATTTTATTATCCATATTTAAAGGGTAAAACATGACTTTTGAATATATGTACATAGTGAAATGATTACTACCATCAAAAAGATTTTCATATCTATCTCCTTTCACAGTTACCCCTTTTTTGTGGTTAGTGATATGGTTTGGCTGTTGTATCCCCACCCAAATCTCATCTTGAATTGTAGCTCCCACAATTCCCATGTATTGTGGGAGGGACCCAGTGGGAGGTGGATCTCTCCCATGCTATTCTCATGATCATTAATAAGTCTCATGAGATCTGATGGTTTGAGAAAGGGGAGTTTCCCTGCACAATCTCTCTTCTCTTGTCTGCCACCAAGTAAGACGTGCCTTCACCTTCAGCCATGATTGTGAGGCCTCTATAGCCAATGGAGCTTTGAGGCCATTAAACTTCTTTCTTTTGTAAATCACCAAGTCTTGGGATGTCTATATCAGCAGTATGAAAATGGACTAATATGCTAAGAATACCTAAAATTCAAAAAATGGCAGATAGGAGGCAGGACTAAATTGCAGCTCCCACTCGGACAGAGAAGCCTATGGAGACTCACACTGTGAACTTTTGCTCCAAGAACTACTGCAGGAATATACCAGGAAAGCCAAGAGAATCCACAGACCCCTTTGAAGGAGGCAGATTGGTCTTCCAGAACCTGGGAGACAGCCCGAATACTGTGAATGCCCAAGCTGTGAAAGCAGGAAAGGGGTTCATCCACCCCAAAACACACACCCTCTCTGAAGGTCCAGATCACAGGAGAAGGATTTGACCTTACCTGGAGCTGAGATAATTTAAAGAGTTGAGGGAAATACAGGGGTAAAGGAAAAAGAAGGAAAAGACCTGTAGGTACTCTTGATCCCCAAGGAAGCCATTTCTGAATTGTCTCTCAGGGGCCCTTGGGGAAGGCTGCCAGAGGAACTGAGAAAAGACCAAATGGGGAAAGAAACCTCCAGCTGAATTGTGTAACAATTCCAAGTGAACACAAAGATTCCTGGCCAGAACTCAGGAGAGGGCATGAATATGTTGTGTAGACTCAACAGACAGGGAGGTACAAAAGCCCTTCTTGCTTCCTCAGCTTGGAGGCTGGTAGCCTGGGGCAAGTTCTCATCCCTGCTTGCCCACTACCTGCAAACAAACTCAGTGCTATTAGAGGGGTGCATGGTGGGAGTGAGACCAGCTTTTTTTTTTTTTTAGATGGAGTTTCACTCCTGTCACCCAGGCAGGAGTCCAGTGGCACAATATCTGCTCACAGCAACCTCCGCCTCCTGGGTTCAAGTGATTATCCTGCCTCAGCCTCCCAAGTAGCTGTAATTACAGGCATGTGCAACCACACCCAGCTACTTTTTGTAATTTTAGTAGAGATGGGGTTTCACCATGTAGGCAAGGCTGGTCTCGAACTCCTGACCTAAAGTGATCCACCTGCCTTGGCCTCCCAAAGTGCTGGGATTACAGGTGTGAGCCACTGTGTCTTGCCAAAACCAGCTTTTTAAGTTGCGTGGGACCTGGGTGAGGCCTATACAGCAGAAAGCCCAACCCAAAAAGAGTCTGAGTTCAGCCATGCCTAATGCTGCCCCAACCTGTCTTCCCTTCCCAACCTGGTAGCTAAAAACAAAGATCATATTCTCTTTGGAGTTCTACGGCCCCACCCACAGCCTGATTCTCCCTATATTACCATACCTCATGCTCTCTAGAAAGTGCCAATTCCGGGCAGAGGCCATCCAGCATAAAACTAGTGCAATAAACAACAATAATACAACTAAGGACACTCACAGAGTCCATTTAATTACCCTACCACTTCCACCAGAGCAGGTGCTGGAATCCACAACTGAGAGACCTGAAGACAGTTCATATCACAGGACTCTGTGCAGACACCCTCCAGTATCAGCCTGGAGCCTAGTAGCCCTGCTGGGTGTCTAGATCCAGAAGAGAAATAACAATCACTACAGTAAGGTTCTCAACAAGCAACATCCCTAGGAAAAGGCAGGGGGAGAGTACAACATCAAGGGAGCACCCCATAAGACAAAACAATCTGAACAGCAGCTTTGAGTTCCAGATCTTCCCTCTGACATAGCCTACCCAAATGAGAAGGAACCAAAGAAACAATTCTGGCAATATGAAAGAAAAACTTCTTTAACACCACCTCACCTCCCCCCTGGCCCCAAATTGCACTAGCTTGCCAGGAACAGAACCAAACCAAGAAGAAATTTCTGAATTGTCAGAAAAAGAACTCAGAAAGTCAATTATTAAACTACTCAAGGAAACACCACAGAAAGGTGAAGTCCAAATTAAGGAAATCAAAAAAATGATTCACAATATGAGGGGAGAAATCTCCAGTGAAATGGATAGCATAAATTAAAAACAGTCGCCACGTCAGGAAATAAAAGACACACTTAGAGAAATGCAAAATGTACTGAAAAGCCTTAGCAATATAATCAAACAAGCAGAAGAAAGAACTTCAGAGCTTAAAGACAAAGTTTTCAAAATGACCCAATCCAACAAAGACAAAGAAAAAAGAATTTTAAAAATGAAAATCTCTAAGAAGTTTGGGATTATGTTAAAACACCAAACCTAAGAATAATTGGTACCTCTGAGGAAGAATAGAAATCTAAAAGTTTGAAAAACATATTTGGGGGAATAATAAAGGAAAACTTCCCTAGCCTTGTTAGAGATCTAGACATCCAAATACAAACCCAAGGAACACCTGGGAAATTCATCATCAAAAGATCATCACCTAGGCACATTGCCATCCAGTTATCTAAAGTCAAGAGAAAGGAAAAAACCTTAAGAACTTTGTAGGGGGAAAACACGAGGTAACCTATAAAGGAAAACCTATCAGGTTAACAGCAGATTTCTCCACAGAAACCCTACAAGCTAGAGGGGATTGGGGCCCTATCTTCAGCCTCCTTAAACAAAACAATTACCAGCCAAGAATTTTGTATCCAGTGAAACTAAGCTTCATCAATGAAGGAAAGATACATGCTTTTTCATACAAACAAATGCGGAGAGAATTCACCACTAACAGGCCAGCACTACCGGAACTGCTAAAAGGAGCTCTAAATCCTGAAACAAATCCTGGGAACATATCAAAACAGAACCTTTTTAAAGCACAAATCTCTCATGACCTATGATATGGTGTGGCTGTATTCCCATCCAAATCTCATCTTGATGCCCATGCGTTGTGGGAGGGAGCCGGTAAGAGGTAATTGAATCATGGGAGCAAGTCTTTCCTATGATGTTTTCATGATAGCAAATAAGTCTCATGAGATCTGATGGTTTTAAAAATGGGTGTTTTCCTGCACAAGCTCTCTTCTCTTCTCTTGTCTGCTTCCATCTGAAATGTGCCTTTCACCTTCCACCATAATTGTGAGGCCTCCCCAGCCTTGTGGAATTGTAAATCCATTAAGTCTCTTTCTTTTGTAAATTCCCCAGTCTCAGGTATGTTTTTATAAACAGCGTGAAAACATACTAATACAGTCAATTGGTACCAGTAGAGTGGAGTGCTGCTGAAAAGATACCTGATAATGTGAAAGCAACTTTGGAACTGGGTAACAAGCAGAGGTTGAAAAAGTTTGGATGGCTCAGAAGAAGACAGGAAAATGTGGGAAAGTTTGGAACTCCCTAGAGACTTGTCAAATGGCTTTGACAAAAATGCTTATAATGATACGGATAATAAAATCCAGGCTGAGGTGGTCCCAGATGGATATGAGGAAGTTGTGGGGAACTAGAGCAAAGGTGACTCTTGCTATGTTTTAGCAAAGAAACTGGTGGCATTTTGCCCCTGTCCTAGAAATTTGTGGAACTTTGAACTTGAGAGAGATGATTTAGGGTATCTGGGGGAAGAAATTCTAAGCAGCAAAGCATTAAAGAGGTGGATTGGGTGGTGTTAAGGGCATTCAACTTCAAAAGGGAAACAGAGCATAAAAGTTTGGAAAATTTGCAGCATGACAATGCAATAGAAAATAAAATCCCATTTTTTAAGGAGAAATTCAAGCTGACTGCATAAATTTCAAAAATAATGAGGAGCTGAATGTTAATCACCAAGACAAAGGAGGAAATGTCTCCAGGGCATGTCAGAGACCTTTGCAGCAGCCCCTCCCATCACAGGCCTGAAGGTTTAGGTGGAAAATAATGGTTTCATGGGCCAGGCTTAGGGTCCCTCTGCTGTGTGCAGTCTAGGGACTTGGGGCCCTGAATTCCAGTTGCTCTAGCCATGGCTGAAGGGGGCCAATGTAAAGCTCAGGCTGTGGTTTCAGATAGTGCAAGCCCCAAGCCTTGGCAGACTCCAAGTTGTTTTGAGCATAGATGTGCACAGAAGTAAAAAATTGGGGTTTGGGAACCTCAGCATAGATTAAAGATGATATATGGAAATGCCTAGATGTCCAGGAATAAGTTTGCTGCAGGAGCGGAGCCTTCATGGAGAACCCTTGCTAGGCCAGGGTGGAAGGGAAATGTGGGGTTGGAGCCCCCACACAGAGTCCCTACTGGGGCACCACCTAGTGGAGCTGTAAGAGGGCCACTGTCCTCCAGATCTCAGAATGGTAGATCCACTGACAGCTTGCACCATGAGCCTCAGAAAGCCACAGACACTCAACATCAGCCCATGAAGGCAGCCAGGAGGTGGGCTATATCCTGCAAAGCCACAGGGGCAGAGCTGCTCAAGGCCATGGGAGCCCACCTCTTGCATCAGCATGACCTGGCTATGAGATATGGAGTCAAAGGAGATCATTTTGACTCCTGGCTGGATTTTGGACTTGCATAGGGCCTGTAGCCCCTTTGTTTTGGCCAATTTCTCTGATTTGGAATAGCCATATTTACCCAATGCCATTCCTCCATTGTATATAGGAAGTAACTAACTGGCTTTTTATATTACAGGCTCATAGGTGTGATGCAACTGTGGACTTCTGAGTTAATGCTGAAATGAGCTAAGAGTTTGGGAGACTGTTGGGAAAGTATGATTGGTTTTGAAATGTGAGGACATGTGATTTGGGAGGGGTGCAGGGGCAGAATGATACAGTTTGGCTATATCCCCACTCAAATCTCCACTTAAATTCCCACATGTTCTCGGAGGGAACTGGTGGGAGGTAATTGAATTATGGGAGCAGAACATTCTTTCCTGTGATGTTCTCATGATAGCAAATAACTCTCATGAAGTCTGATGGCTTTAAAAATGGGAGTTTCCAGGCCAGGCACGGTGGGTCACACCTGTAATCCCAGCACTTACAGAGGCTGAGGCAGGTGGATCACCTGAGGTCAGGAGCTTGAGATCAGCCTGAACAAAAAGGTGAAACCCAGTCTCTACTAAAAATAAAAAAAAAAAAAAAAAAAAAGAAATTAGCTGGCATGGTGGTGCACACCTGTAATCCCAGCTACTTGAGAGGCTAAGGCAGGAGTATCACTTGAACCCAGGAGGCAGAGGTACAGTGAGCTGAGATTGTGCCACTGCACTCCAGCCTGTGCAACAAGAGAGAAACTCCATCTCAAAACACAAACAAACAAACAAACTGGGAGTTTCCCTGCACAAGCCCTATTCTCCTTTCTTGTCTGCTGCCATGTGAGATTCACCTTTCACCTTCCACCATGATTGGGAGGCCTCCACAGCCATGTGGAACTGTAAGTCCATTAAGCCTCTTTCTTTTGTAACTTGCCCAGTCTCAGGTATGTCTTTATCAGCAGTGTGAAAATGGACTAATACAATCTATAAAACAAAAATACAAGAAATAAATAAAAATAAAGGTATTCAGGCAACAAATAGCACAATGAATGGAATAGTACCTCTCATCTCAATACTAATGTTGAATGTAAATGGCCTAAATGCTCCACTTAAAAGATACAGAACTACAGTATGGGTAAGAATTCACCATCCAACTATCTTCTACCTTCAAGAGCCTCACCTAACTCATAAGGACTCACATAAACTTAAGGTAAAGTGATGGAAAAAGACATTCCATGCAAATAAACACCAAAACTGAGCAAGAGTAGCTATTCTTATATCAGACAAAACAAACTTTAAAGCAACAGTCATTTAAAAAGACAAAAAGAGACATTATATAATGATAAAGGGCCTTGTCCAACAGGAAAATATCACAATCCTAAATATATATATGCATCTAACACTGGAGCATCCAAATTTATAAAACAATTACCAATAAACTTAGGAAATGAGATAGCAGCACAATAATAGTGGGGGACTTCAGTACTCCACTGACAGCACTAGACAAGTCATCAAGACAGAAAGTCAATAAAAAAAATGTATTTAAACCATACCCCAGAACAAATGGAGTTAACAAAAGATATTTACAAAATATTCTACCCAACAACCACAGAATATGCATTCTATTCATCAGCACATGGAATTTTCTCCAAGATAGACTATACACTAGGGCACAAAACAAGTCTCAATAAGTTTAAGAAAATTGAAATTTTTTTTGAAGTCCAATTTATTTATTTTTTTTATTTTTATTGTACTTTAAGTTCTAGGGTACATGTGCTGATCTTGCAGGATTATTGCATAGGTACATACATGTCATGGTGGTTTGCTGCTTCCATCCCCCCATCACCTACATCAGGCATTTCTCCCAGTGTTATACCTCCTCAACCTCCCCACCCCCCACTGTCCCTTCTCTAGCCCCACAACCCCCAGCAGGCTCCAGTGTGTGATGTTCCCCTCCCTGTGCCCATGTGTTCTCATTGTTCAACACCCACTTAGGAGTGAGAACATGCGGTGTTTGGTTTTCTGTTCTTGTGTCAGTTTGCTGAGAATTATGGTTTACAGATTCATCCATGTTCCTACAA